>JAVJIF010017886.1:0-176884 GCA_038442645.1 Agave tequilana
GATCTCTTATATCGATACTGTTTTCATGTATCATGTTATTCGACGTTAATGTCTGTTGTTTTATCGCTTGATGTGCTTTCACGTGATGTTGCTAACACTTACCGTGTTGTTACTTGACACCCTGACACCTGCCTGTTATCACTTAATATCTGTAAGCTATCACTTGACATGCTATCACCTGACATTTGACATGATATCACTTGACTCATGATTATCATGTTGCAGGAATGTAATACCCGATCTCCTGAAAACGCTCATGTATTCCAGTACACATGTACTCCTGATATTCCTGTCATGCTCATACCCATTCCCGTACACTAATAATTACATAATAAAGTATAAAAAAGATAACTTAGATCTCGGGAAAAACTGATAGATATTAATATGTGTTCGTGTTTACAGTAGTATTAGTATGTGGTACAACTCAAACTTTTGGTTCTATCTCAGGGCTTTAAGTTTTCTGAGGGGTGTTCTGGCACCCTCCTTCCTGTTACTTTTCTGAATGGGCATTAAATGAGACCTACCTCTGTATCTTATCTTGCGTCCGATTCTGTACACTAGCGATGGAACAACTGGATCGTGGTCCCGGGTATGCACGGGACCCACTGTAAACATTATTCGTTGACACACCCCGTTGGTTTCCAATAACAACTTCAGCTTACTCATATAAGAATATATGTGTTTTGGGACGCAGGGCACATACCTAGATATATGGGTAAGATGAGTAATATAATAAGATGCTAATTAATTTATTGTGTTGTTTTGGCAATTCGGTTTGGATGAACTCAGATTACAGTGACATGAGACATAAGGTATATAGATGAAGGTTTTCTTGTTTGAATTATTCCTCTCGATGTCTTACCTCATGAAGCCGTAAACTGAGTTTGTGCAACTGATTTTGCCTGCATTTGATTTTATTCAATCTTATCAATTTTATTGATTTTATGATGTTTTCTTAGTTTAGGAGACAACTCAGGTTTGTATGGACTCAGGTTACAGTGATGTGAGGTACACGGTATATATATGAGGGTATTCTTGTTTGGATTATTCCTTCGACGTAATATCTTACGGATCGATAATTTGGAGTTATATAACATGGTTTTATCACATTTACTTTACTTGATGCCTCCTTGTCTGCTCCTGTTGTTTGTGCTCACGACACAGTTTTCAATACATGCATTTCTACTCGGATTTATCAATACACGTGTCCCTGTCTATGTACGCCACTTGGCACTCATCTTACTACTCGTTGAGCAGCTTTCTGACTCTCCTGGACTTGCATGTCCAGATCCCAAAGCTTGAACCGTAGTGGACTTCCTGTGAATCAAAGTTTCGCACGGTAACATCGCTGATCAGCAGTAGACCAGTCCGGGGCCCTATCCTTCTAGCCCCCTGCTCGTCTCTCGAATTTCTTTTGTAACTCGTGAGCACTTCTTGTACTGTTCATAATCGTATATCTCTTTGTATTCTCGTATTTGCGCCTATCGGTGATATAATATTCTTGTAATATTGTGTCCCATCCTGTGATAACTTTGTAATTATACTCATTGTTGGAATGTATAATACACCACGTACTTTTGTACTCTAATTCTTGCCCATACTGATGCTTAGTATATATATGTGAGGGTATTTCTGACCTGTGTGCGCAGTAACGTCTCTGTACATGTGGGATCGGGGCGTTGCATAAGTCAACCGCAAGAGCTCTCCGCCATTTAGAGCCATCCTGAAGTGACACCCCTGTTCCGGAGGCTACCCTCCAGAGTTTCCTATGGCTCTACATTCCTTACTTAACCCAAAGATTCCCAGTAACGACCTCATCTGTCTCCAGGCCAGCACACAATAAAATATACTTTCTTCTCCAGCAAGAAGAAGACTTTCGGGAACGGATCTCTACAACCATAAGCTTCTCCTGAAACCTCTTGTCTTTCATTACATCCTAACTATCTGTAATTTCAGTAAATTGGAGTATTACAGTGAATCTTCCACCTCCTCCCCGTGATTTTTCAAATTGAGTTTTCAAGTAAAATATCTTGTATCCGACTATTTTTTAGATTGTGTTGATTATTGAATGCTTATAACACCAAAACTCATACTCTCGTTTATGGTTGAATCTGCCGTTTAATTATTCGCAGCGGAAAATCTCCACCACAATTAATATTAAAAAATAATAAAAAAATATGCCTTGTAGAAGGGACGACTCGCCTTTGCTCAAGAGGCTAGTTGCGATTCGTGATAAAATATGCCTTGTAGAAGGGTCTATTGCGGCGGCAAAGAGGAGGTTATCCTCTTGGGCAGTAGGTGAGCGGATGTGCATATCGTTCGGATATGAGTTTTTTTCGACATAAGGGTGCCAGGCTACCTTGGCCGAGCTCATTTGGAATTCGTATGTCACACCACAAGCATGCTTTTACTCTTTGGCTTGCAGCGCGGAAGAGGCTACCTACAATAGAATAGATTGGCCTTTCTTCAGTTGAGGAATCGTGTGCACTCTGTGTTGGTAATAAGGAATTGGCAGATCATCTATTCTTTCAATGTTCCTTTTCTGCTATGGTTTGGAGATGCATTAGACTGGCTGGTATCTCTCGGGGGATGTCGACTATCTCTAGTGCTCTTAAGTGGATAAGAAGGAGACGAAGGGTTCCAGTGGCAAAGCAAAAGCTAAAAAAGGTGGCCCTTGCATGTACTGTTTATCATATTGGAATGCCCGCAATAGGAAAATTTTTGAAGGCCAGACTCAGGAGGTGGTTTCTAACCGTCTTCAAGATTAAGCTGCACATCTATAGGACTGTATTCACTTTGGATCCAAATGCCACTGTGGAGTTTTGAGGGGTCTGGGATTTATGATAGATAAGTGGGCTGCCAACAGAATTAGTCGACTATTAAGTGTTTATAGTCGACTGCATTCAAGTATAGTCGACTAACCTTTTTGGGTTAGTCGACTCCTGTGGCAACAGAGAGGACGTCTACAATCCAGATCAACTTTTCAGTCGACTTGACTTTGTGGTAGTCGACTTGGTGCAGGTATAGTCGACTGGCTTTCTAACCTAGTCGACTTGGTAGAGGTATAGTCGCTAGTCTTTCTACTTAGTCGATATCGCAAAAACATAGAATGCAGCTACATCCAGATCAACTTTCCAGTCGACTTGTAATTGGGATTAGTCGACTACATTCTTAGTCGACTGATCTAATTGGTAGTCGACTAATAGTACTTTGATTTTGGGTTGTGGGGATACATTGTAATGGGCTAGTGTGCCAGGAATTGGCAATTTAGGGGAGGCTAATACTGTATAGCCGCTTTGGCTTTCTATCTGTATATACAGGTTTGATAAATAAATTACATTCTCCAAAAAAAAAAAATAATAAAAAAATATTAGATTACTAAAATATTATTAGCTAATATTAATTATTAAAAATATTTTATATTGCAATCTAATATTAAATATCAATAATTCAATAATTAAAAATATTAGACTTCAAAATTAAAAAATTATTTTAATAAAAAAAAATATTAATTTTTATATTAAATATTACTAATCTAGTAATAAAAAAGATCTAATAATAAAAATTATTAGAATAATTAATAAAAAATAAATACATTTAATTTAATAATTAAGAAATTCTCATAATTTAAAAAGTTAATCTAATATTAAAAATACTAATCTAATTATAATTAACTATTTATAATGCAGATTTATATGACAACAAAATTAACTGTTGTGCCACAAGTGGGGTTGTAAGTGGGATTTACATGACCACAAAATTATGCTGCAAATGCATTTTATAGACTTACGGTCCCTAACAACACTGTAAGTGATTTTTCTGCAATTGCATTTTATCACTTACGGGCCAGTTATGAGAAACAACACGTCCTTATTGCTGCTATCATGGACAAGTCACAGCTGTAGTAACTGTATAACTTGATATCCAATACTTGCACGTGATTTTATTTTCATTTTACATCATAAATTTAATGACTTAAAATTTGAGATGCACATTAATCATATATATATTTTAAACCTTCACTAATGATTAATTAGTTCACCAGTCAAGACCAGTTAGGTAACTAAAAGTTTCATATTCAAAGATCAGGTTTTTGTTAAAAAAATAAAATTTCTAAAATTAAATAATGATGTGATAATCATGTTTAACACCTAAAATGAAAACAATCAATCTTCTCTACACTAACACAAGCACACACAAAGACACACTTTAAGATAGAAAATAGTTTAATAAACAATAATTCCCTTCAATATCAAAGTGAGTTACCATAGAATAAGATCTATTAAAATTGTCAGGTCACAAACCATAAACATAAATCCAGACCATATCAAAAGTGAGGGATACCCTGCGGGGTGTGGCCCAACCAGAAAGTGAGAGAGTAATCATCTTATTAGGGCTTGTCTGTCTGCCGAAAGTGAAAGAAAAATTGGATTTTGATGAAGCTGAATGTCAGTTTTTCTTATTTTTTTCTCAAAATCCTGTTTATTTTTGAATGAATTTGAATGAAAAAACCCGCTGATGTTATCAAAATGTCAGCGATTTTCTGAATTTTTTTCAGTCAAGTTCAAATAAAAAAACAACCTGAAAAATTGACACAAAGAGGGAGGGTGGGGAGAAATTTTTTGCTCACCGTGATTATGCTCAGAGCGGCTCACTGTGCGCTGTGAGCCGTTCACCTGACAAGATACTTGTTAAATGAACGGTTCACAGTGCACGATGACTCTGTGAGCGCAAAATCACGGTGAGCCAAAAAATTCTCCAACAAGCAGATCCTCACGCTTTCTCAAGGAAAGAGCGTCTATCAGCTCACTTTTGCCAAACATGCCCTTCAAGATTACAAAAGCGCACGAGACAGGTGGGAGGAGACAGAAAGGGACATGATTGAAAGGGTGGCAAGGGGAATGAACCTTTGCAACATCGCACTTTGCACGCACACACGACGAGTTTGCCTTGCAAACGAGTGAGAAGCGACCCCACCCACTTGCACTTGCATGGCACGGATGCAAACCCCTACTCCTCTCTCGGGATTTGGATGCATTGAAATGTGTCCACACTCAAACACTGTAGAATAAATCTCATCCTTGCTTGCTTTCTTCCTTTCCCACTTCCACTTGTGTACATATATATAGAGACATATAGACACAACAAGGTTTCACTTGAAAAAAAATATTATTGTTGTTTATGCATTGTGCATAGAGAAAAAGTGAGTGGAAAATAAGGGTGAAATGAAACCATCTCAACCTTCTCATGAAGAAAGGGAAGATTAACAGCAACAAAAACAGGTATAACTTGCTTCCTCACCTCTATTTTCAAGATTTTTCTTTCTTTTTTTTCCCCCCTCCGTTTTTGGTGTTTTTTGGCTCTTTTTTCATCACCCATGACCCATCAGGAGAAAAAGAACTATAATAATTGTCATGACAGAATATAGAATGTTAATTTTTTATTTTTATTTTTATTTTTTGGGTTTCTCTTTTGCAAACCCTTTGATTGTGTTTGATTACATCAAGAGGGCTCATCATTTTTCTGATTTTCCTCCTTGTTCACAGATTGAAGTTTTGATAACCCATATTGTTCACCACTAGAAGCCAATTTTTGATAACTAGTTGGGAGCAAAAGAAAAGAAAAGGAGCTGCAAGAGATTTCTTATTAAATGAAATTTGAAGCATTGAGGGCTGAGATTCCACTCTCAAGAGATCTTGTTGACATTCAATCTTATTTGAGGAGTTCAGTGATGGAAACCAGAGCAAGAGGGGCTAATTTAGTTAAGAGGAACCAAACTCAAGGAATCAACAGGAGGAAGTCATTCCCTTCAAATTATTTCAGCGTGGAGTCATTCCTTGTGCTCCTCTGCCTCACTGTTTCATTGCTGATTCTTCCTCTGATCCTTCCTCCATTGCCTCCACCGCCCGTGCTGCTTCTTCTGCTGCCCATTGGATTACTTGTGCTGCTCATGGTGTTGGCATTCATGCCCTACGATGTCAGAGACATTGCCTCTTCTTACTTGTAATCAAGCAAGCCCACAAAAAGATTTGATCTACACATAGAATAAGATGAAAACATTTCAATCCTTTCCCCACTCTTTTTTGACTGCATTTTGATTGTTCATACAGATGCCCCCATTGGTTTCATTAATGATGAATGTGTTAACATGTTCGGCCTTTCGAATTATGTATCTACAATCACTGTAATACTTGCTCATAACCCCAAGCATTGGGCAAAGAATACTTTGAAAAATGATTTTGATTATATGTTCTTGATGTTGTCTGAGGATGATGTTTGTTACAAATGGTAGATGGGCATGCTATATAGTAGCTTGAACTCCTCGCTGTTAAGAGAAATTTACATCGACATCTAGCACTTTAACTTGCGTTTATCGCACTTTGAGGATTGATGATCAGATCTAAAACTGTGCTATTGGTACATGAGGCTTATTTTTATGGACATTATCAGGCATATGCCTTACAAATTCTATAATGTCCCGGTCCCAACAGTCTAGATTGTGAGTTGCATCATTCATAGCAATTCTACCAGGCTTGATTATTGATCTTATGGCCTTGGGGCATATCGAGTTCAAAAAAAAAGAACTTTGGTGCTTGTGTGTCGTATGACATCTAGACCGCGATAATGGGGGCATTGTTTGATTCATAAGGCTTACACCACGGATGTAATCAACTTGTAAATTGGGGACTGTTTGTGTCGTGGTTTTGTATTGTATTTTGTGGATTTTTGCCCGATTATCGGGCTAATGTGAATGCGTGTGTTGATCATCATCCCCTCTTGAGAGTTTGGTAAATGAGCTCTTTGTGGCATTGTGAGAAACTTGAAAAAAATACTCTCTTATCTTCAAGTTCTGAAAGTACCTACCTCTTTTGTGATGCGACTATAGAGAAACAAGCATCTTTCCCAGTTTGTAAATTCCCCAGAGTAGTTACTTGTGTTTAGGGGTGGCCAATGGGGCGGGTCGACCCGCGTCGACCGCCCCGCCCCACCCTGTGTGACTCGTTAGAGTCGCACAGTGCGGGTTATGGGTCAACCCGCATCCGCCCCGTTTAGGGGCGGGTCAGAACGGGTTGACCCTGAATCGGATTCGTCCCGTGACGAATCACGGGACGAATCGGGTCGGGGAAAATTTCCCCACCCCCCCCCCCCCCCCCCCCCCCTCCTTTTTTTAGTCCAATATTTTTATATTACCGTTAGAGAGAAAAATTACTCTGCGGCCCCTAGATTCGATTTTAATTTTTTTAAACCCTAAACGGCTCAAAAAAGAGCCGTGGCGGGTGAAATTTCGAATTTAAAAAAAAATTAAAAATTGTCAGGACGGGTCCAACCGTCTCGGCGAATCCGGTAACGAATCGGGTCAGGAGATCCGATTCGTTACCCGTGTTTTCAACCCGTCTCGCCGAATCCGTGACGAGACGGGTCCAACCCGTCTCGTCACGGATTCGTTGGGCTGACGGGACGAATCAACCCGATTCGTCCCGTTGGCCACCCCTACTTGTGTTGGTAGGATTTGATCTCAAAACACTCTGGAAGGTGAAAATGTATGTGTTTGCTTCTTCAAGGTATTGTGTAGATTGGATTTGTTTCCTCCATCGAATTCTACATTGCGTGCATCGTTCTTTTACTTGGCCTATTATTCAGTGGAGTTGGGTGCAAGCAAGTAACTACAGCATCAGACTTTGTTTTGTTGTTGTCTATGATCATCATCTCATCTCGTGTTAGGCTTCATGCTCTCTCTTTCTTGTGCGGGGTCTCCTGCCAACATGTCAGATTTCATTCATGCATGAAAATGCTTAGCCATCCTTTGTTAGTAGCTGTTATGTTTGCTTTTTCCATTCTGGAAGAAAAGAAATTGAGTGAAGAAATTGCCTGCTTTTACTCTTCTGGGTCCTAAAACAAAGTGCAGTAGAAGTTGTGATGTGTGTTCTGATTTTTCTTGTCACAACAAGTTCTCTGCACTTTGTGCATGAATGAGTATGCTTTGAATGAGTTGAGCTTCCCTGTGTATGAGTGATATTAATTAATAGAAAGAAAATAAAATTATGGAATAATAAGTTGGAAGGGAAACAATGAAGAAAGAGTCCGAGGTACTGATTTTCTCAGCCCCCAAACAAGAAAAATTTGGAGAACAGATGTAAGAAAATTCTGTCCCCTCCACCTTCTACTCATTTTCCATGTGACAGATATAGTCAAAAAGTGTACAACTAAACTTCCACAAATGGATAGTGAGGAGTCCAATCCTCTTCCAGCTCAGAAACCCAGTTTCCTCAGCGAGGATAGATGCCAACACCTTGTTGCTGTGAATAATAAGAAACACATGGGCATCACTCAAGTCTCAAGCCAGTTCTTATACTTTATTGCTGACCAAATTATGAATCCATGTGGAGTCAGGTAAAGCCAAATAGTTGTTGCCTAACTTGTTATTATCTTCATCAATGAATAATGGAGGGAGCCTACCCACAGACTTGAACCTCATCTTTGTCTGATTAAGAGTTGGGTTATATTTATTTAGCAATGTAACAAATATCCTAATGAAACATAGAAAGAAAATGAGAGAGAGAGAGAGCCCACAGCTTTGATGATTTGATTGCATGCTGAAGAAAGGCATCAGATTTCAGTTTCTTCATTTAAAATGCTAAAAAGGATTTTTAAAGTGACACAGAAGATATATAACCACCAGTGGCACTGCCTGCAATCTATGAGACAGCAAGATTTACTTTTCAAATCTGGGATTTTTGGATCATATTGACTGCATCTTAAGAATCCTAATGTGGGGGCTTCGTTAGTGCTGCAAGCTTTAAACATAATTTCGTGCCAACTGTGCTGGAAATTTTATAGTATTTTCTAAAACATGTAATATCGATATAAATTAAATTAAGATAAAACAACAATTATTGTAGCATGCAACAATAATTATAGCTTAAAATAAAAAAAAAGGAATCTGGCCTGGGGAATGCAGTCGCGATGTCGGTACGCTAAAGGATCAAAAGCCTGTTTTCTTGTCCAGACATTGAATTTACCTTGTCAGCTAGCGGTAAAAGATCCCCAGATTCACCAGCACTCAACTCAAGACGGTGGGCAGAGCCTCTGCTCAAATGAAGAAGTTGCCCAGAAAAATGAAGATAAAAAATTCTTTTTAACACTGAAGTCATTCTCATGAGAAGTAGTCTTCAGCTTTTCTTTTAAGATGAAAAAAGAAAAATGAGTTGTGTTTTACTATTAGAGTGGGGGGTCTATTTATAACTTTAGAACCCCAGTTGTTGTAACACCTTCGTCAGAAAATCCAAGCAGTTGAGATATTTTCTCAACTAATTTAGATCATGAGATTTGGTGAAAGTTGACTTGTTAAAACAAGATTTGAAATGAAAATTTTTTCCTTTATTTTAATTCAAAAAATCCAACAGCCCCCCTCCCCCAAAAGCTTGAATTTCAGGGAAGATAAAATCAAATAACAATAATACATAATAAAACAAATCATAAAGCACAAATATAATCGGGCAACATCATACTGTGAATTCGGGACAGGTGGACTATATCTGGAATCTTCCTTAGTGAATTCATCGCCATCTGAGAGACATAGGGACTACACCTGGAACTATCCTCTTTTATCAGATATTGATAGAATACACACACAGTAAGTCTCTATCTATTGAGCGAGCAAGTTGAGAGTTAAAGGTCATGCTCACAGTAACCGACTCATGAGAGTTTTTAAGGGTCATCCCTGCCCCCCAACAGCGGCCATCACAGTTCCTCTCACGTAGGTAAGTCCTCTAAGGGTACTACAGCTGGATGTTATACCCTTCGCACTATATGCGTTGAACTTATTAAGAGTTTAACTCATCCTTACCTATCTGGATTATAAGAGTATCGTCACTATAGAGAAGGGGTAGTAGCTACAACGCTACATATAGGATATAAATATATCCGGGTTGATGCTCCACACGAGTTTCACCAGTCTAGCTTGTTACTATCACATTGAACCTCTTTCATGGAACCAGCTCCCAATCAAGTAGGTTGGGTTCCCACTGTCAGTGAACTCTACTATGGGCTTAACCCCATCTCTCTCGATGAAATTAGGACTATACCCCTAGACAGACCCTTAGTCAGAATAACTTTATGTTTTTCAGGGTCAGACAAATAGCTTAACAACCTTTTATTTTCAAGTGAAGACAGTCATATTTAACTCTTTATGACAATATTATTATGACTCTTGACACCTTTTATTAGACCTATAAAGTCTTTGGGTAATTTTCAGAGTCTCCCCCCATTTGAAATCATAAGGTAGTTATAAAGTTTTCCTTTGTAGCCTTAGTTTCAAAACGAACAAATTATACTATAATGATTTATGATAGAGCATATATACATTGTATTTGACTATTCAAATATTTAAGGCATATATATATATATATATATATATATATATATATATATATATATATATATATATATATATATATATATATTGTGTGTCATAGACTGCACACTTAGAGTCAACATTTAAGTATTAATATGTAATTTAGATATATCTGAAATATAGCTTAAGTATATGATTGATCAAAACATTAAGAATTATACATGTATTAGAGGAAAAATATTTATTATCCATTGTATTCACTTTATTAAGACATTGATGATGCCACAGATGAGATTTTGATATCTTATAAGATGGCTGCAAATTGGTTCCTTACCATATAGTAAAGTATCCTAATTTGTCTTACCATATATATTATTAATAGTATTCGAATTTTTATTTTAAGCAAATCACCATTGTCTTAACTTAGTAATTAGGATATAGAATATAATTTTTCTTTTGTACATGTAACATGTTCATGCTTTCACAAATAATACATGCATATAATGTATGTATTATAGATTTTTAGTTTTGAAAAATTATTCATAATTTAATTAACAACGAAAATTATAATATTCTTTCTTAAAAAGTAAACTCTTTTAAAAAACTATTTGAAGTGCATGATTATGTAAAATATAGCAATCATTTAATATATTTACTATAAAATAATGCACTTATAATTTCAATATATTTATATACACACATAATTTCATAAATAAAAATTTAAAGTTTAATATTTTCTGTAACTTAGATAAGAATATTCTCATAGTTAAATCATGAAAACACTTAAATAGGAGGTGTATAAATTTTTTAGTTATAAATATATTTTTATTAAGTATAATAAATTACATCAACATATGACATTTTTAACTTAATATAGTTCGGATAATAAATATCTCACTGATTGAAAGCTAGTAGTAAAATGAGAATATTTTTACTTATAAGGTAATTTCAAAGAAATTTATTTCATTACTTTAGATATAACTTTTCAAATTTTAAGAAATGTAATAAGAATCTGATTTAAAATTTCTAATCAAGAATCTCGATTAATTCTCGACACTTAAAACTATATTTGAACATATCAAAATAGATTTTTAATTTATCTCTAAACTTAGTTCGAGAGAAATTATAGTTTGTAAAGTCAAATTGAAATCTGATTTCTAAAAGTCTAAATAGGGCCAAATCCAAACTTCATAATTATAAGTCAAGGATAATGTCAAAAATAATAATAATATTAGGAGGTAGACTTTTCATCTCAATTATAATATCAAATTATAGAAAAATTATTCATTATAGGCAATTTAGCTTTATTAGATCCCAATAAAAGTTAGATGGGGGGCAAAACTACACTTGACTATTCATCATCCTGTACATGGATAGGATTTCAATTCTAGCTAATTTAGTATGGTTCGATCATTATTTACATCAGATTAAAATATGAAAGATAGTTAAAATTCGAATCAACTATAATTTGTAATTAGGGCTAATCCTAGATAGATTTAGGTATATCAAATGGTGGTAAAGTTAAGGTTATAGCCTAAACAACATCACTTTTAAAGTTATGGTGAATAAATGACTGATGATTTATTTAATAAAAGATCATAGAATCATTGAGTTCGTGAAACCTCAATTATATCAGTCTAATTGGCCCGGTCGACATAACTCAGGTGGGAGATTTTTCGCTCTTGGCTTTTCTTAATTACAGAACCATGTTGAGTATCATTCCTTTGTTAAACACCAATTGTATAAAATTTTGAGAAAATGATTTACCCTTTAATTTTCTTATCCTATTGATCTAAAGATACTTAAAAGCTGCCTATTTCAGCTACATTAAGAGTGTACAAATAATATTTTTGTACTCTAGTTTTGTCTAAATGATAGGAAGATTTTTACCATATTTTATTTATTTATAATATTTAAAATGTCAGAATACAAGTTTATGTTGGTAGCTTTTAAATTAGGGTATGCAAATAAAAAGATGTAGGCGGATCTTACTTAGTTTCAATTTGTAAAATAATATAATCTAGCTGGATATATAGCAGAGTAAGTTAGAAGTCAATACAAAGGTAGCACGATATTTTAAAAGAACTCGAACTAATTATAACATGCAATTTAAACACAAAATTAACAGGTATATGTATAGAAAATTGACAACTCCTTAGATGAAGTGTTCAATGTGTCTTTATCCAATGCATGAAGCTACAAATAAATGAATAAAGTATCAGAATTTATTCATTCAACAAATTGAAGATAAAGCATGCAAGTCTAGGTGTGCAGATATATAAATTTTAAAATAAGGAAGGGTGTTTGTTGCAAAGGCATATAGATTTGTTCATTTTGTTTACAAACAGAGATAGCAAGAAGTATTCAATGGCATCTAAAATAGTAATTGATATCATTTAATTCTAATGTTAATAGGAGCCAATAAATCTAAAAGCTGACAAATTGGTTAAATTATAGTAAATTAATGAAGCAATATAATAAGGTAAGGTTATATAATCAGGTAACTAGCGAGAAAATAAATGAAATTAATTAGGAACAATAAAGAGAATAAGTCTGAGCATTAGGCTAAATAGCCAAACAAATAATTTCTCAATATTACTGACAGAATTTTTAAGCAGCACAGATCTAATTAGTAGTCGGATAATGTATGTCTAGGGTCATATAAAAATTTGTTTAAAGAACTATTCATACAAAATTCAGTTTACTCTGTAATAAAGAGTGCAATAAACTATGATTAACTTATTATAATAAGAAAACTATGATTCACATGCTAATCAGTAGAACAAAGATTAAATCAAGTCATTTCTCTTCTTTTATTGAATATTAAAGATCTTCTCTTCCTCTTGTTAGTTTCTATTGCAGTTGAGTATGTTGAACTTTTCAGCTGTTAACATGAACCAAACTTTGAACCTTCAAGAATTTGAGATACATAATTCTATTCGTTGAAGTTTAAGCAATAAAATTAAAAGAAAAGAATCATGACTATATAAGATACTATTTAGACTGCTATTTTATTATACATAACCCTTAATAGTCGTAGACCCATAAGTTCTCAGACCATTTTTTATTATTTTATTTTATTTTATTTGAAACCAATAGTGATACTCAAAAGGAAACAATATAATGATAGATTAATGAAGCAAAATTATTAATCAAAAGACCCATCAACAAGAAAGGTGGATTTCAAGACATACATGAAATTTAGAACATTAGCAAACTTAATAGCAAGTCATAAGGACATACGCTTGCATAGTAAAATTAATAGTAAGATTAGAATTGACAGTAGAAAACTTAATACAATATAGCATAAGCAAATAATTGTCAATTGATTTTGAATAATAGTGTTCTAGAAGTGTGTTTGCATAAATATAAATTAAAGAAAGCGCAATATATGATGGTAGAGAATTCAATAAGGAATTAAACACACCAATTTAATTAAAAATCCTTCAAACTAGTATCTTTTATAAGTATGCCCTTCTAAAAATACTTAAAGAATTAGAACTGACATCACAATGAACAACTTAAAAATTAGGCAAACAAATTGAGGTGTGAACATAAACGCACATTTGGTTAGATGTCTATTAACACTCATCAAAACTGTTATTATATACAAAAGATGTCATGTACTATTTAGTTCATATTTAAATTATAAATATCATATATATATATATATATATATATATATATATATATATAGTTGAAAAAGGCTGCCATCAGAATATCCAGAATGCAAATACAATGATTTGGATCTGAATTTATTAACTGTTGTCTTCTAAATTCAATTAATTTGTATGAAATAGGAAATAAATTGAATGAAATAGAAGAAAGTATATATTTAAATTATTGAAAATGTTATAGTATTTTCTAAAACATGTCATATCTTTACAAATTAAATTACGATAAAACAACAATTATTGTAGCATGTAATAACAATTATAGTTTAAAATAAAACAAAAGGAATCTGGCCTGGGGGTGCAGTCGCGATGTCGCGCCCTAAAGGATCAAAAGCATGTCTCCTTGTCCAAACGTTGAATCGATCTTGTCCCCTAGTGGTAAAGGATCTCCCAGATTCACCAGCACTCAGCCCAGATGATGGGCAGAGCCTCTGCTCAAATGAAGAAGTTGCCTATAAAAATGAAGATAAAAAATTCTTTTTAACACTGAAGCCATTCTCACGAAGAGTAGTCTTCAAGTTTTCTTTATGATGAAAAAAGAGAAACGAGTTATGTTTTGCTATTGGAGTGAGGGGTCTATTTATAACTTTAGAACCCCAGTTGTTGTAACAACTCTGTCAGAAAATCTAAGCAGTTGAGATATTTTCTCAACTGATTTAGATCGTGAGATTTAGTCAAAGTTGACTTGGTGAAACAAGATTTGAAATGAAAGACTTTCCCTTTATTTTAATTCAAAAAATCCAACAGACTAAACATTGCTCGAGCGGTGTTATATTTTCTTTTCTTGTAGAAGGTCGAGGTTCAAATCTTCTCTTCTCCGAAAAGGGAAGGGGATTTTTCAAACTAAAACTAAATTTGTTGGATGCACTAAGAAGTGTATGATTTGACAGTTCAACTTTACCATATAAATAGACCAGCTAAGCTCAATTAACGGTTTATGGAGGCTCATTCACGACATACGAAGATGAAAGGTCGTAGCATGTCTTTTCATTTTAACTTCCTTATTTCTTTGTATCAAAACAGGGTGCCGGAGCTCTAAGTAGGGTTTGCGCGTGTCTGAAATCTGATGGACAACAAGATTCACCTCTGTTACACATCATCATGAACATGAAGTATGAATATGGTCACATAGCTATCAATAAAATCTTGTAAATGCAACAAGCTTTGCGACCAATCGGCACATTAGTACCAAATCTCCCTTCATATCTGCTATTTGCAATATCAGTAATCCTTCTGCGATGGAGGGAAGGATAGTAGTCATGACATGTGATGCTGTAACACACACATAAAACTCTCAGCTTTATGTTTATTGTTATTTGTATATGTTACTTTCATCAGAAAAACTTAGTTTTGTCAGTCCCTAAACCTCTCATGACCAATTCCATATATAATAGAATTATCAAATCCAAAAGAAAAAAGAAAAAAAAATGAAAAATGAAAAACACTCAATTGGCCCTTGTCTACTAGAACTCTCACTTTCACCATTGCAAGAAGTCACTACTAATACATGCATATAGATCAAAAGGGCAGATGAAAAAAATAATCTTCCCCTCTCGAATCTGTATACTCTCTACATATAAACAACTCCAAGTCCGAACCAAGAATGAGGGCAAGTGCCGCTCTAACACTTCCATGGGATCTTCCCTCTCACTTGCCTCGCCTGCCTCCTGAAATCTCCGAGCCCCCTCACCACCCCCACGAGTTCCCATCTCAGCCTCTCCGGCAACAACCGCCCGCCTGTCTTCAAACACTCCCTATACGGTGGCAGCAACGCGATGGCTGCAACTAGGCCTGTTGGCAGCTCCCTCAGCTGAATCTTAGAAGATCACACTCACGCATTGATCTTCCGCCTCCCTCACTCCCTCGCCAAATTAATGTACGAGACCAAAGAGCAAGGCAAGACAAACAACATGCCAAAATTACTTGATCTGTCGACATCCCTTTGTTTGACTGTCGATAGGCTTTTTTCGAGAGAGAGGAGTTTTCAGACCTATCGATAGTGCCGGCCTGTCGACAGGCTTTTACTAAATGTTGAGATTTTTGCGGTTTTTCCTTGACTGTCAACTGTCGTCGACAGCCCCCTTCAGCTGTTGACAGCCCTATTGTGTATCTGGGTATTTAACTTTAGTTAGGATTCAGTTTTGGATCCAAATTTGGAATCCAATAGATTTTTCAGTTTCTTTATTTTGAATTTTTTTCCTTTATTTTGAATTTAGCTTTCATAGATAGAATATGACTTTCGTAAGACTATATAAAGGCCATTGTATTTCTATTTTGTAATCAACTTTTTATGAATCAAAATTGAGATTTCTCTCTTCAATTACTCGTAGATTTGAGTTCTTATCTTTGACTTATGGATTCGGGTCATGTTGCTTGTAGATTCGAGTGTTGTGTTCGTAGATTTGAACATGATTTCTCTACCTGAAGGGTTCTTCAGGGTTTGTCAGTACTAGAACGAGACCTAGCCTACGTCGTTCGTCTTTTTCGCTTCCTCGTCTGTGTCAAGTAGTATCAGAGCTTCGATAAATGCTGCGACGATGGCCGGAGATGACAATGAGCAATCCAGCCTCTCCACAATAGTAGGCGCTGTTGAAGGGGGACTTGGCGTTCTTGAATCGGCCATGAACAGTATGGTCCGAGAAATCAAGAAACTATCTCTCAAACTCGATGATCGAAGCCTGGCTGATGGTTTGTATCGAAGCGGGCGTGAACATTCATCGAACAATCTTCCTCCACCACCTCCACCTTCATCAAGTAACCCTCATCCACCACTTCCACCTCCTTCAAACAATCCTCACCCACAACCTCTACCACTAAACTAACCACCTCTAATTCACCCACCACAGGTTCAACCACCCCCTCTACTATCATCCCATATCAACCATCCTCATATACACCATACCCAAATCAGCCACCACCATATCATCCATATCAATACCGTAGACCACCAAACTACTACTCTCTACGATATCCCCAAATTGAGGAATTCTCTGACGAAGATTTCTACAACCCCAATTATCAGTATGATGATTTTGGAGATTATGGCCTAGCCTGCGAAAGGCATGTGAGATTCGCTAATCCTAAACAAAATAGGAGAGGTAGATTTCTTAAGCCAAACAGGGAGGCTAGAGTCTCTGACTCTAATCATGGTAAGGAAGGAGGATACCCAAATCCTCATGAGTACAAGATGAAGGTTGACATCCCCTCTTTTAGCGGGAATCTTGATATAGAATTCTTTCTAGATTGGATCTACGATGTGGATAAATTCTTTGTCATGGCTTATGTTTCAATGGAGAAATAAGGAAAATTTGTGGCATACAAACTCAAAGGAGGAGCAGCCGCATGGTAGGATCAATTGCAAATCTCACAAAAGCGTCAAGGAAAACAACCTGTGATGACATGGCAGCACATAAAACAACTCCTACAAGGTAGATACATTCTACCCGACTATCAACAGATCCTCTACAATCAATTTGAGCAATACAAGTAAGGTATGAGGACTGTGTTGGTGTACATGGAGGAGTTCTATCGCCTCGCATCATGATGTAATTTATCTCTGACAGAGTACTAGCAGACTGCAAAGTACATCTAGAAACATGTTGCTATCCAGAATGTGTTCTCTGTCAAGGAAGCCCAAAATAAGGCCATGAAGATAAAGAGGTTACGAAGCAGACTCCACCTTTCAGACATCCTTTATCAGTTAAGGAGCCCATAGGAGATGATAGAGTCCTGTTGAGTTCCACGATTGCCAGTTAATCAATAGTAAAGCCACCAGCCAAGTCTCTACATTGATACCAACAACCACTGCGATCGCAAAGAGCAAAGTCAATTCTTACACCAAGGCCGAGGTTGGCAAGTGTGTGTGGCAAACCTGAGTCTAATGAGTGCCCAAAGAGAAGACCCGTCAATATAGCAGACTATAAAAAAGAAGATGATGTATTAATTGAGACAGAGCTGGAGAATTCTGATTTCGTCGAAGAATATGGCGATCTCGTCACTTGTGTTATTTAGAAAGTGCTTTACAGCCAGAAGATCTTCGACACCATAGAGAGACATCAAATCATCTATTTAAGGTGTTCAGTTAAGGATAAAGTCTGTAAACTTATCATTAACAATGAAAGCTGCGAGAACATCGTATCTAGAGCACTTGTGGATCACTTGAAATTAGAAACAAAACCACATCATCATCCCTACGACATTAAGGGATCAAGTAAGGTCCACGTATCAAGGTAACGAATTTGTGTCAAGTTTTTATTTTCATTGGTAAATACTATCAAGATTTCGTTACTTGTGATGTCGTCGATATGGACAAGTAACATATTCTTTTGGGAAGACCATGACAACATGACGTCGACGCTACCCATTAAGAATGGGAGAACATATATGTGTTTATTTGGAAGGTTAAGAGAGTTGTCATTAGGCCAATTCCACCGTCTACAAGATCTTTAAAGAAAAGGGAGTCTACTCTTGTATCCTGGTGCAATCAACGTGATAGGAACTTGAGGGCGAGTTCTTTTAAAGAGGGAGGGACTGATGCAGGAGACAAAAGAGTAAGGCAAGACAAATAATAGGCCAAAATAATTGGACCTGTCTACAACCCTTCGTTTGGACTGTCGACAGGCTTTTTCTGAGATACAGGAGTTTTCAGACCTGTTGATAACACCCTCTTCTGGCCTGTCGACAGGCTTTTACCAAAAGTTAAGATTTTACAGTTTTTCCTTGACTATTGACAGTTTGGCTATCGACAACCCTATTGCGTATCTTGGTATTTGACTTTGTTTAGGATTTCATTTTGGTACAAATTTGGAATCCAATAGATTTTTCAATTTCTTTATTTTGAACTTACTTTTTCTTTATTTTGAATTTAACTTTCATAGATAGGATATGACTTTTGTAAACCTATAAAGGCCCTTGTATTTTTATTTTGTAATCAACTTTTTATGAATCTAAATTGAGATTTCTCTTCTCAATTACTCGTGGATTCGAGTTCTTATCTTTGGCTGGTGGATCAGGTCGTGTTGGTCGTGAATTCGAGTTTTGTGTTCGTAAACTCGAGTATGATTTTCCTATTTGAAGGGTTCTTTAGGGTTCAACAGCACTAGAACGAGATCTCGTCGGCGTCATTCATCTTTTTTGCTTCCCCGTCTGCATCACAAATGCTGTTGTGGACCAGTTTTTCCTCGAGAAACCCACCAATTTAGGCACGAAAGCTCCATCATCAAAACATGTGACAATGTTGTTAGCAGCCTCGTACGCCGCCGTTGGTCCAAAGGCCATTAGCCCCAAATTTTGATAATAATAAACCATATGTAGTTAGATATTAACAAGATTGTTTAAATAAGTTTCAGGTAAAAACATAGATTGATTGTCAGCTCCATCACAAGACTCACACATTTGGAAGCCACGAAGTTTTAGATCCCAAAGCCTAGCACACTAGAAGAGCTCAAGGATCAAGCAAAATTGAGAAGACTATATACAAGATTTGTATCTTTGCATTTTTCATTTTAGTTAGGATTTATAGTCTATTTGTCAAAACCGAGATGATAGAGGTTGATAACCTTGGGATTGTCACACACACACATTTGATATTGCTTCATGTTTTCAAGCAAAATTTTATTGCAAAATTTCTTACTGAGTTTCAGAAAAATGAAGTTTCAAAAAAATCAGTTTTTGGAAAAACGGTTCTTACTTTAGAAAAGAATTTTTATCAAAATATAGTTCAAATTTTGCTGGTGTTGATCTATGATCACACTCTGGTCATTCCAAGCCCTAGATCTTTATTTTATATCTGCCCATCTAAAGAAAATTTATCGGAAAAATTCTGACTTCAAAAAGCTTCCATCCTGTGATTTTGGCCTTGTCCGGTCGACCGCACGGTCGACCGCTGGCAGAGAAGAACTGCTCCGTCGGTCGACTGGGCGGTCGACCGACATGCACCAATGTGCATGTGTGCACATAGGTCGAACGGCCCGGTCGACCGGCAGAAAGAGCAGAGCTCTCTTTTTGTTCCGGTCGACCAGTCCGGTCGACTGACAGAGAGTGTTCACTCTCTATTTAGGAACTTCGGTCGACCGTCCGGTCGATCGCTTTCCTAACGATCGAAATCCGATCGTTGGCGGTCGATCGGCCCGGTCGATCGGCCCGGTCGACCGGCAGCAAAAAAGTCTGCTATACTGGCTGCCAATGGCTATATTTTGTTTTATTTTTAGTTGGGACTTCTCCAAACGAATCTATTGGCTTTTCTAACCTAGTTTTCATCACCTATAAATTGTGGGAGTGAGATACTGTTGGCCCAATGGCCTTCCACTCTAGTTTTGATGATGATCAACACTCATGTAGTTATGTTTACTAATATTCTTGTGTTTCTAAGTTTCAGATCATTAACAGGATATTAGTTGGTGATTAGCTTCAACAAGATGATTAGAAGCTATTCATGATGATTCCGGTGCCAAAGCTTAAAGATCATACCTTTGCACTTGGAGAATCACGGAGTTTTGGAGCAAGTCTACTTGAAGATGAAGATCGTCAAGAAGACTTGGTATCTAGTTTAGAGTTTGTGTTTTAGATCCATATTTGTAAAGCTTAGTTTAGTTGATATGCTCAAGTGCACAAAACACACACGTTTCATGATTTGGTTTTTTGGTTTTCATGAATAATAGATCAAAACAAGTTTACCTTATACCTATGTATATTAGATATGTTCTAGATATACATACATGCTTTAAACTTGCTAGACAAACTTATTTTGACTATCCTATTCATGTTTTGGAAAATTCTAGTTTGATAAAATACAAGTTTTGTTTTTGATAAAATTGGCAAGACACAAAAATGAATTGATATGATATATGTCTTGAAATTTTTATCACAAGTTTGGTTATCAAAGTAAAATGATAAAACAAGTTTTAGAAAAACATATTTTTAGAAAAACAGTTTTTATTGTGATTAAAACTATTTTTTAGATTTACTGTGATTTTATGGGATTTTTATTGAGTGAAAAGACCTATTTTCAAATCCCGTATCTGTGCAGTTCTGCACTGTGCCTGCCAGGCCAGTTCGGTCGACCGGACCGGTCGACCGCACCAAGTGGCCGGTCGACCGGGTCGGTCGACCGATGTGCACAGACGTGCACGCTGGCTACACATTGTAGTCGGTCGACCGGACCGGTCGACCGAGTTGAGAGTTCAACTCTCAGGATGTTTCGGTCGACCGGGCCGGTCGACCGCTAGTGCCCAACGGTCATATTTCTGACCGTTGGCGGTCGACCGGGCCGGTCGACCGACGCCTGTCAGAGCTGCCAGCTCAGCTCTAACGGCTAGTTTTCTGTTTGGCCTATATAAACTCCATCTCTTTGGGGATTTTGGCCAAGTTTTTTAAGGAGAAAAATTTCTGGTTTCTAGAGGTTTTAAAACAAGTTTTCAAAAGTGTTTGGGGCTTTAATTCTTCAATCTTTATTGTTTTAGGTTTTTGGAAAAATCAAAGAAAAGAATATTTTGGGAGATTTGTCTTGGTTTTCATTTTATATCTTTTGGAAGGATTTTCCCAAGTGATTTTCTTTGTTGCTAGTTTTCCAAACACCTAGTTTTCCACACTTGAGCTATCACCTATCCTAAACTACTAGGATCTTTGTTTTTGTGGAAAAAGAAAAGAGAAAAAGAAAGAGAAGAGTTTGAGGTTGTTTGTTGTAAACCTCTTTGTTGTAAACACCCTTTTATTTGTGAATCCCTCTTAGGTAGAGGTGATCGGGTGATTGGTTTGTATCCCTCAAGTGTGAGGTGATTGAGATTGGTTGTGAGCCTCTTTGGTAGAGGTGTTGTTGTTGGTTGTTGTTGGCCTCGTGGAGGTTGTATTGAGAGAGGAGTTAGGTACTCCTAGAGTTGTAAGAAATCCTCTTCGGTAGAGGTTCCCTCGGTGGGAGTTGAGATAGTGGAAATCCTACACGGTGGTGTAGGCGGGGATGTAGAGCAAGGTGCTCAAACCTCGAAACAAATCTTGGTGTTTGCGATTGCTCCCATTGTCTCTCTAACTCTCTCTCTTTACATTTGTGCAAAGCATCATTTCATACAAGCATCATACTTTCATAGCATTCATATTATATACATTGCTTGTGTTGCCTTGCATCTTTCATATTGTAATTTATCCTTGATTGCTTGGCTTGATTGTGTGTGCACATATTTCATATTGCTTGGATTACTTGTGTGTGTGTGCCTAACTTGTACTCATCCAACAAGAGCTTCACATAGCGCCTCAACCCATTTCAAGGGGAATCAAGGGGAGTTAGTCCAGAGCCTCGCAAGGGAAATTCGGCTACACTTGTTGTATTGTATTAGTTTGTGCATAATTTGCATTAGCTTCCGCATTTAGCGCACTTAGTTTGCATTTAGTTTCTTAGATTAGCACTTACACCTATTCACCCCCCCTCTAGGTGTTTTTCAATTGGTATCAGAACTAGTGCTCCTGATACTTAGGCTTAACATCCTAGGAGTGATCCATTTGCTTGCTAATCTCATTTGCATTTGTTTGTTTGCACATTCATAGTTTATCATGGACTTCATGACCCCTCCTAGCTTTGACCCTTCCAACATTGATGTTTGGAAGTATAGGATGTCCATGTACCTAAAGACCCTAGGTTTGCATGTTTTCCTTGCAGCCACCAAGAGATGTTATCTTGGTGATTGCAATCATATAGGGGCAAATGCACAAGCCCTAGAGGCTATTAGAAGCACTTTATCAAAAGAATATCTTTTACGTGTTTCTAATTTTGATTCCGCTTTTGCAGTGTGGAACAAGTTGACATCAACCACCAACACCTCCAAGCTTCAAGTACAAATTCAAGAAGAGGAATCTAGTGGAGAATCCGAACCACAACAATGCTACATGGTCCAAGGGAATGACTCCCTTGAGGTACAATCGGAAACTCAACTAGATAGTAATGATTGTGCTAGTTCTTCAAATGATTTTGTTGATCCCCATGCTTTAAATGAAGAACTATCTATTGTGTGTGAAAAATTAATTGAGAAGTATAAAATTTTGAAAAAGAAAAGTCTAGATATTGAAAAAGAAAATAAATGTTTGCACTCTAGACTTGATTGTGTTTTGCAAGAGAAAGTTGAGGTCTATAATGAAAGGGATTCATTGAGATCTCAATTGGAACTTGCTTTAAAAGAAAATAAATTTTTAAAGTCTAAAAATGATTATGAAACTCTTTTGAAGAAAAATGAAAATTTGTCTTCTAAAGTTGATTTTGTTTTAAAGGAGAATGTTGCTTTGAAAAATAAAATCATTTCTATTTCTAATGATTTAAATGTATATTTAGAGAAAAATATTGTTTTGCAAAATAAAATTGATGCACATGTTTGCCATGCTAGTGTAGCTCCTTCATCTAGTCTACCTAATGCATGTACCTCTTCTTCTAAAGTTATTGATGATATTTGTATGTTAAGAAGAGAGTAGATTGTTTGGGCTCCACTATGAGCCAATGTGCCATGAACCACTCACGGTTGGAAACCTTGGTTCGAAAGAAACAAGTTCCATCTTTTATGCATGCACACCCATCACGGCATACACATGCTTCACACGGACACCATCAACACAAGTATGCTCATGTGTACACATGTACACATTGTGGCCGAAAAGGCCATCTTGCTAAATTTTGCTATGATCGTTTACATGTTGAAAATTTAGCCAAGAAGTTTGTTTGGGTTAGAGAAGGTACTAACCCCCATGGACCCAATAAGAGATGGGTACCAAAGACCACCCCTCCTTTGTTTAATGTAGGTGTGGGCTCTCACATGACGTGAGAGTGATGACACCTTGGAGTGGATGCGTTCCGGACTTCATGGAAATCAAATTGGATACATCACTTTCAAGGGAAGATTTGGTGGAGATGACCACCATGTTTGGAGACAAGGAGAGTTGCTTCTTCGGTTTTGGTAACAATCCTTTACTCCCATTTATTGTTTACAAGCTTTCCATGTTCATCTTTATTGGCATGTTTTGATGTTTTATAGCATGTTTTATTGTCTATGGATTAGTATGTTCATTCCATGTCTATTAGATCCTTGACATACATGTATAGTATTTGAGACACATATGCTTATATGAACCCATACTTAGTGTTCTCACGTTTGTTTAAGCTATAATGTACATCATGAATCTAATACATGTGAATTTACATAATAATCATGTTTTAGTTTTATCATGATGACTTTTATGTTTGTTTTGATGCTTCATGTTTTGAATATATGTTTAAGTGTTAGTTTTCATTAAGACTAGTTATATACTTGTACATAGGATGGGCTACAAATAAATCTATATATAGTTGGAATTGATTGCATATTTGTACCCATTAGATGTGCTAGTATAGTCTAGTTTTGATGATTCATACATTTCAAACTTGTATTCCATTTTTGGATTTGTTTTATGATTGTGTATTTCACTTCATGTATATGTTTGTATTGCCAAACATTAAGATATACATGTATACCTCTTGAGTCATTTGCCTTTCATGCAAATCTATATTTGGACTCAATTGTGTTTAGGGATATGTATGTATACTTCATGTTGGACAATTCATACATATACCTTGAAATGAAATTTGTTGTGATGAAAATTTAGTTTTTCATGTTTCATGTATTTATGTTTAACTTCATGTATATGTCCATCTAGTTCAAACTAATCTTATACATATACATCTTTTTGAGCCACGTGCCTTCATGAATATTCATTTAGTGGACTCGTTGAGTTTTGGATATGTATGTATATTTTAGCTTGTATTAGACATACATATGCCTTGAAGATTAAATAAGGAGTTTTATATGATTTTTCATGTTTTTGATGGAATTATGTTTTAAGGAATAATTGAGCTTAATGAAATATTTTTCATGATTATGATCTTCACATATTATTTGTACACTCATATCTATTGCTCATGTTTTGTTTCTCATGAGTTATGCTTTATTGGTTAGAGTGATGATTATCATGTGAATTTCAATTTTGTTTTATTCCTTACTTGAAGGATTTCGTGCTAGTTAACAAGTTTTCCATTTAACTAGTTGCGGTGTTCTTCACTTTGGTAGTGATTTTCAAACAAAACTACATTTTCAAATCTATCCTTGAAAACTCCTACCTTCCAAGGGCGGCAGGATGGGAGTTCATGTTCATGTATGCCCTAAATTGAAAATCTTTAAAACTTGAATTATGATTGGGTGGTAGATAATATGATGTATACACTTGAACTTATTGTTATGTCAATTGGTATCATTGAACTCTTTCAATTGGTATCATTTTGATCTTCTTGTATACTCATATATGTTTGTATGTATGTATGCTTTAAATTTCAAGTATATCAATTTCTATTGGTATCTATTTTTCATACATATATATGTTTGTGTTTATGCTAGTGCTTGAGTTTCAATTTTGCTTAAATTGATTACTTTTAAATTGTTATCAAGACTATGCATGACTTTAGTTTGTATTTCATAAAGGGGGAGAAAATATGATTTTGTATCTCAATTGGTATTTGTACTCCCACACTTTATGATTAAAAGTTGTTTATATGTTTTAAAATGAACAATTCTTACAATTGGTATCAATGTTTCTATGTAAAATCTTTTCAATTGGTAAAATATTTACAATTGGTATCATATTTAAGAAATTCAAAATTTGTTTTGGTTTCAAGATTCATGTTTAAGAATTTAAGATTTGTTTAATTACAATTGGTATCTCATATGTTGTTTAAAGAATATATTCAAAGTTTTGATTTGTATTTCATATATGCAAGGAGAGCTTAACATCTCTCTTACATATAGATTCATGTTGAGTATATTATAAATTGAGGAGCTTGACAACTCTTCTTTATATGATATACGTGTGCAGGGGGAGCTTCACATCTCCTCTTATGCATTACATAATATGTGTTATGTGAATTGGGGCTTGTCATCCCTTCTTCATGTAATGCATATGTGTAGGGAAGCTAACTTAGCGTCTTCCTCTTCATGAATGTATATAGCATATAACATATATTGATTCTTGTTTATTGGTATCAAGATGCTTCATTGACATATTTTTAATTGATATCATGTTTGTAGTCACGCCTTATTGATTTTGTTTTTTATTTTAGACAAAAAGGGGGAGAACATTGTCTTTTATTGTTTTGTTTGACATAAAGGGGAAGAAAGATTTTTACCCCTCATTTTATCTATGGTTTTGATTGTTTACCCCTTTGTTGATGATTGACAAAAAGGGGGAGAAGTATTTGTGTTTTATATTATATGCATGCTTATGTTTATGCATATATTATGTTTTAATCTCAAGAATATTAAGTTTATTTGATATAGAGTTTGCTTTGTAATTGGTATCTAGAGCTTATTTTGTTTGAATATTCCATTTGATATCTAGAACCATTTATTGTTTATGCATATGCATGTTTCATGTTTGATATTCATTGCATATATTTATTGTTTATCCCTATGCATGAGTTAAGGGGGAGCTTCCTTGAAGCTTATCTTTAATCTATGCATATATAACTCCATGAGTTTTGTCATCATCAAAAAGGGGGAGATTGTTGGCCCAATGGCCTTCCACTCTAGTTTTGATGATGATCAACACTCATGTAGTTATGTTTACTAATATTCTTGTGTTTCTAAGTTTCAGATCATTAACAGGATATTAGTTGGTGATTAGCTTCAACAAGATGATTAGAAGCTATTCATGATGATTCCGGTGCCAAAGCTTAAAGATCATACCTTTGCACTTGGAGAATCACGGAGTTTTGGAGCAAGTCTACTTGAAGATGAAGATCGTCAAGAAGACTTGGTATCTAGTTTAGAGTTTGTGTTTTAGATCCATATTTGTAAAGCTTAGTTTAGTTGATATGCTCAAGTGCACAAAACACACACGTTTCATGATTTGGTTTTTTGGTTTTCATGAATAATAGATCAAAACAAGTTTACCTTATACCTATGTATATTAGATATGTTCTAGATATACATACATGCTTTAAACTTGCTAGACAAACTTATTTTGACTATCCTATTCATGTTTTGGAAAATTCTAGTTTGATAAAATACAAGTTTTGTTTTTGATAAAATTGGCAAGACACAAAAATGAATTGATATGATATATGTCTTGAAATTTTTATCACAAGTTTGGTTATCAAAGTAAAATGATAAAACAAATTTTAGAAAAACATATTTTTAGAAAAACAGTTTTTATTGTGATTAAAACTATTTTTTAGATTTATTGTGATTTTATGGGATTTTTATTGAGTGAAAAGACCTATTTTCAAATCCCGTATCTGTGCAGTTCTGCACTGTGCCTGCCAGGCCAGTTCGGTCGACCGGACCGGTCGACAGCACCAAGTGGCCGGTCGACCGGGTCGGTCGACCGATGTGCACAGACGTGCACGCTGGCTACACATTGTAGTCGGTCGACCGGACCGGTCGACCGAGTTGAGAGTTCAACTCTCAGGATGTTTCGGTCGACCGGGCCGGTCGACCGCTAGTGCCCAACGGTCATATTTCTGACCGTTGGCGGTCGACCGGGCCGGTCGACCGACGCCTGTCAGAGCTGCCAGCTCAGCTCTAACGGCTAGTTTTCTGTTTGGCCTATATAAACTCCATCTCTTTGGGGATTTTGGCCAAGTTTTTTAAGGAGAAAAATTTCTGGTTTCTAGAGGTTTTAAAACAAGTTTTCAAAAGTGTTTGGGGCTTTAATTCTTCAATCTTTATTGTTTTAGGTTTTTGGAAAAATCAAAGAAAAGAATATTTTGAGAGATTTGTCTTGGTTTTCATTTTATATCTTTTGGAAGGATTTTCCCAAGTGATTTTCTTTGTTGCTAGTTTTCCAAACACCTAGTTTTCCACACTTGAGCTATCACCTATCCTAAACTACTAGGATCTTTGTTTTTGTGGAAAAAAAAAAGAGAAAAAGAAAGAGAAGAGTTTGAGGTTGTTTGTTGTAAACCTCTTTGTTGTAAACACCCTTTTATTTGTGAATCCCTCTTAGGTAGAGGTGATCGGGTGATTGGTTTGTATCCCTCAAGTGTGAGGTGATTGAGATTGGTTGTGAGCCTCTTTGGTAGAGGTGTTGTTGTTGGTTGTTGTTGGCCTCGGTGGAGGTTGTATTGAGAGAGGAGTTAGGTACTCCTAGAGTTGTAAGAAATCCTCTTCGGTAGAGGTTCCCTCGGTGGGAGTTGAGATAGTGGAAATCCTACACGGTGGTGTAGGCGGGGATGTAGAGCAAGGTGCTCGAACCTCGAAACAAATCTTGGTGTTTGTGATTGCTCCCGTTGTCTCTCTAACTCTCTCTCTTTACATTTGTGCAAAGCATCATTTCATACAAGCATCATACTTTCATAGCATTCATATTATATACATTGCTTGTGTTGCCTTGCATCTTTCATATTGTAATTTATCCTTGATTGCTTGGCTTGATTGTGTGTGCACATATTTCATATTGCTTGGATTGCTTGTGTGTGTGTGCCTAACTTGTACTCATCCAACAAGAGCTTCACATAGCGCCTCAACCCATTTCAAGGGGAATCAAGGGGAGTTAGTCCAGAGCCTCGCAAGGGGAATTCGGCTACACTTGTTGTATTGTATTAGTTTGTGCATAATTTGCATTAGCTTCCGCATTTAGCGCACTTAGTTTGCATTTAGTTTCTTAGATTAGCACTTACACCTATTCACCCCCCTCTAGGTGTTTTTCAGATACGACTCAAACACAAGATTTACAAGTTTAAAATCAAAGTTTTTCAAAGTTTACCTTTTAGCAAAAGATTTTCCCTTGAGCCTTATATTTTCAATCTTTTGGTGTTTTAGCTTGAAGCATTCTCCTCCACTTCTCTACTTGGTTTTGCACTACACAATCCCTAAAGTTTCATCTCCTCATCTTGGTTGTAGGATTGTGCATGTGAGCTTAGTTTGTGGTCAAGTGTTGATCACCATTTCTTCAAATTGAGAAGTTGTAGAGGTTGCGGTCTCAAGCGAGCTAGTGAGCTCTAAGTTAGTGTTGCGGCACCATGAGAGAGGACAAGTGTGTCCGAAGAGTTCTAGTGAGAACTTGTACTCGATTAACGATCCGATGGGATCACTCTAGTGGAAATCCTTCATCGTGTTGAAGGCGGAAATGTAGAGCAGTGACTCGAACCTCGAAACATATACTTGTGTTTGCGATTGTCCACATCTCTCTAAACTCAACTATCTTCTTTACTTGTCTATTTTCTTGCAAGTTTCATTTATTTGTTGTTGCTTATTTTTGATTTATTTTTAATCCGCATTATTTGCCACTAAGTATTAAAATCACCTATTCACCCCCCTCTAGGTGATTTCAATTGATATCAGAGCCTCACCCTAGTATTTGGTTTAACCACCTTAGGGAGATTTTTATTGTTTAGCTATATCTATTTGTTGCATTTATTATTTATTGTGCACTATACTTGTATTCATAGCATCAGTTGTCTTTTCTAGCATCAAGTCCCCACTCAAATTTGATGGGTTGAACTTCCCAATTTGGAAGGTCAAAATGAACATATTCCTAAAGTCCCTAGGAGATAGAGTTGTTAAATCTATTACCAAAGAATTTATTGAACCTCACAGTGATGAGAATACATGGTCCTAAGCAACCGCTAAGGACTATGAGGCTAATGCTAAAGCCCAATATGCGCTCACTCTTAAATGAAGATGATCTTTCCCGCATCATTAATTGCAAATCTACTTATGAAGTTTGGAATGTTCTTATTATTACTCATGAGGGGACGTCGCAAGTCAAGAGATCTAAAATTGACTTGCTCCGTTCTCAATATGAGAATTTTTATATGCTTAATAATGAAGGTATAGATGAAATGCTCACTCATTTCACCAAGATTACTAATACTTTATCTTCTTTAGGTGACAATATCGACAATGACCAAAAGATCCGGAAGGTCATTAGAGCTCTTCCCAAGTCTTGGGAAGTCAAGGCAACCACCCTCAAGGAGCTCAATGATAGGGAGGAGATGGACTTCTCCGGCTTTATCGGAAATCTCAAAACCCATGAGATGGAGATGAAGGTAAGAGAAGAAAGGGAGGCACCAAAAAAGAAAGCACTAGCTTTCAAGGCGGCTTCATCCTCCTATGATGAAGAGGATTCATCGGAAGACTATGTTGAAGACTTTGCCATGCTCATAAGAAAAGTGGGCAAAATGTTTTGCAAGAAAGTTAGACAAAGGAACTTCGAAGAGGAAGCCTCAAGGAAGATTTGAAAAGAAAAGGGAGGAACCGGGTCCATGTTTTCATTGTAAGAAAACGGGACATCTAATTGCGGATTGCCTCTCTTTACAAGCTACTACCTCTAAGAATGTCTAAAAGAAGAAGACGGCAATGGTGGCCACGTGGGACGACTCGAGCCCAAATCCGAAGAGGAGATCGATACCACACACATGTGCTTCAAGGCACGTGATGGTGAAGCTTCTAAGGTAAACCCAGAAAACTCTTTAGAAGATGAAGATTTAACCATGGATGAATTAGCACAAGTTTTTGAAGAATTACAAAGTAAATATGAAATTTCTCTAGCTCAAAATAAAAAATTGAAAAAAAATGATTCTTTAAAGAATAAATTTGAACTTGTTTTAAATGAGAAAAATGAATTGTCAATTTCTTTTGAGAAAATGAAAAAGGATTTTGAAAAATATAAAACTATTTGTAAGGGTAAAAGCCCAATCACTACCTGTAATAAAAATGAATTTTTAGAAATACAAAAACGTATTGAAACTTTCGATTCTACCTTAAAGAAGTGTGCATTTGATATGACCAAATTTGCATATATGTTTTCTAAGAGAAAAACCTAAGGAAAATACGCTCCTCATGCCTCAAACACACACAAGCATGCACACTCACACAAGCATGCATTTATGTATGGTAGAATTTATACATGTGTACATTGTGGCCGCAAAGGCCATTTAGCAAAATTTTGTTATGCTAAGCTAAACTTGTCTAATAAAAATGTATAGGTTCGAGAAAATACTAACCCTAAAGGACCCAAAAAGATTTGAATACCAAAAGACACACCAAATTTAATTGATACAGGTGCATCGCCCTCCTCCAAGACTTAGGGGGAGATGGTGCCCGGGTGGTGGATGCATCAATGCTTAAACGAATACATCGTCACTTGCATCGCTATTAAAGAGGCACCCATTTTGGAGATTACCCATGGTTTGGTAACTTCTCCACCTAAAATTTCTTTTTATATGTATAGGATTTGCTAGTTGCATTTTTGTGATAATATGCCTTACATGTGTAAACTTGCATATCCATATTTTTTTTGTATCTTAACTATGATTGGGAATGTGTATTCTTTTTGTTTTTATACTTGCCATATGTTATTTGTCCATATATCAAGATTTTGTTAAAATAAATGTTTTATAAGAATATCGTCAAAATAAAGATTTATTTAATCAAATTAAGCAAATAAATAGAGATGGCAATTGCGCGCCTCAACTCTTATCTAGAGAAATGTCATGGAGAAGTTCAGAACCCTTAAAAGGGTATTCGGCTTCAAAATCTCATGTTTATCGCTTAATTAATAAAAGGAAATACATTGTTAATAATAAAAAAATTCATGCCAAGTAAGATTTCAATTGCTTTCAACATTATTTTTATGATTATACAAGATATATATATATATATATATATATAATTCTTTTTAAAGGAGAAAATTAAATTAAAACAAACTTTAACACAGTTCTTTTTAAAAAAAACTGTTTTCAGCAGTGCTGGTCGACCGACCAGTTGACCGAGCTGGCTTGGCATAGGCCCGGTCGCCCGAGCGATCGACCGACTCAGCCTGGAACAGAAAATAATTTTTTGTTTTTACCCGAAGCCCGTCGACCGCCCGTCGACTGGGCGGTCGACCGACTGAAACCGAGATTGCTCTCGGTTTCCACCGGTCGACCGGGCGGTCGACCGGGCGTCGGGTAAACCGGCTGTCTACCTGGTTGCTTTATAAACCCTAAAACTCAAAATTTTCTCATCTCTTCTCTTTCCATTGCCTCCTTCACCTCTTCTCATCTATTTTCACAACCCTAAACCTCTTCCAATCTTCTTCCACTCCTCCAAATCCCTAGATCCTTCCATAAAAATTTGGGAAAATTGCTCTTAGGTTCCAGATCAACAATCTCTTTAGGATTTCTCTTGATTTTTAAGGTGGATGTAATCAAAAGTACCCTTGGTACGATGGTATAATCTAATTTCCCCTAGATCTCTTATTTTTCTTGTTATTTCTAAGTTTAATTATTTAGGTCGTGCTATTTTCGTGCCTTGATTTTGCTTATCCATCTAAAATGTCAAAAAGATCCCGATCTGAAAAGGGGAAAACCCCCGAATCATCATCCACCCCTTTTGTCTCATAAAATGCATCTTATAGGTATGCCCTAATTTCTGCTAAAAATTTCATCTCAGGTAGGACTGTGGTGCTCAGTGATTTTCAGTACCTCAATCTTACAAATATTCTAGGATCCAGTTCTTTAGAAAATTTTGTCACCATTAAGGAACCAGTTTTTCCTAAATTGGTGCATTATTTTTATTCTAATCTCTCAATTGAACAAAATCATATTAAATCTAGAGTCATGGGCAGAGATATAAATATCTCTCTTCAAAAATTTGCAAGTCACCTACATCTCTCCTGTGAGGGGGTAGATATTTATAACGTAGATCTTCATGACTTTGATTATCCTGACGGTGAGTCTGCCCACACCGCATCTACCCTGCTTCGCGATGATGACAACCATGGTTTAGTTAGGAACGAGGAGGTAAAGTACTATACTCTCACCGCCCAGGTCCTGGCTAAGATCGTGTTCTATAACTTCCTGCCAAAATCAGGAGAGTATAGTCACCTTAGGGGTTCTGCTCCTCTGGTCATCTATTGCCTTCTGAAAGGCATTAGAATCAACATCACTAAACTCATCATCAACTACATGACCTCTGATCATCTTCTTATACCAAACCAGCACTTGCCCTTTGGGATGCTCATCACCCGTCTATTGAAGCAGTTAAGATTTGATCTTTCCTCTAACGATCAATTGAACCGTCAGTAGACATAAACAGCACTCTCCTCAAGAGGATGCGTGCTCGGGAGCGTTCTTCTACTCCTCAGCCGCAGCCTATCATTCCTGCTGTTCATGGATCCTCTTCTGGCTCTTCTGCTCCTTTCGACCCCTACCTAATCTTATCCACTCAGCTTCGGGAGCACAGCTAGCAGATTTCAGCTGAGATGGCTAAGCACCGCCAACAGATTTCAGTTGAGATGGCCGCAAACTATCAGCGGTTGGAGCACCGTCTGGACAATGACCTCAACCATATCTATGACTCCATTCGCTATATGCATACATGTATCGGCGACATCTACAACAAGTTTGATTGGTCGGCTCCATTTCTCAGGGTCGTGCACAGCCACTTCCTGCTTTCGGCCCTCCGTTCGCCGCATGGGCTCCTCCTCTTGCTCTACCTCCACGACCTACTTCCCCGGAGGACCCTGATTTTCTGTGCCATTGCCCCTTTTGATGACGTCAAAAAGGGGGAAGATTTTATGGAGTTATTTCTGGGTTATTTTTCTATGCATGTATTTGGATATTAGTTTGCTTTTTGTGGAGTTATTTCTGAGTTATTTTTATATGCATGTATTTGGATATTAGTTTGCTTTTTGTGGAGTTATTTCTGAGTTATTTTCTATGCATGTATTTGGATATTAGTTTGCTTTTTGTGGACATCTTTTGTGCTTGGTATGTATCTTATAGACATGTGGACATGTGTTTGTGGACATGTGTTATGTTTCTGGTTTTGAGGTTGGCATGAACCTCCTAACTTGTATGGACACCTTTTTATTATGATATGGCAGTTATCTTTATTATCTTCATATGGTATATGTGATTGGATGTATATTGCATTTGTTCTGTTCTTAATCCAATCATCTATTTTGGAGGTTGGAGGTATTTCTGGATGGACGGAGGTAACCATGTATGCATACACTTTCATATTTCTATATCCTCACTATGCATAGATGGTTGGCGTATGAATCTACATGTATATCCTTTGTATATGCCTTTGTTATGCATTTAGCTTTTATATCTTATTCTTATATATGCATGTGTTAAGGGGGAGCTTCACTTGAAGTCTCCACCCAAAATATTTCCAATAACACCATATGTTTTGTCATCATCAAAAAAGGGGAGATTGTTGGCCCAAAGGCCATTAGCCCCAAGTTTTGATGATAACAAACCATATGTAGTTAGATATTAACAAGATTGTTTAAATAAGTTTCAGGTAAAAACATAGATTGATTGTCGGCTCCATCATAAGACTAACACATTTGGAAGCCGCGGAGTTTTAGATCCCAGAGCCTAGCACACTAGAAGAGCTCCAGGATCAAGCAAAGTTGAGAAGACTATATACAAGATTTGTATCTTTGCATTTTTCATTTTAGTTAGGATTTATAGTCTATTTGTCAAAATCGAGATGATAGAGGTTGATAACCTTGGGATTGTCACACACACATTTGATATTGCTTCATGTTTTCAAGCAAAATTTTATTGCAAAATTTTCTACTGAGTTTCAGAAAAATGAAGTTTCAGAAAAATTAGTTTTGAAAAAACAAGTTTTTGGAAAAACGGTTTTTACTTTAGAAAAGAATTTCTATCAAAATATAGTTCAAATTTTGTTGACGTTGATCTATGATCACACTCTGGTCATTCCAATCCCTAGAACTTTATTTTGTATCTGCCCATCTAAAAAAAATTTATCGGAAAAATTCTGACTTCAAAAAAATTTCCATCCTGTGTTTTTGGCCTTGTCCGATCGACCGCTGGCAGAGCAGAACAGCTCTGTCGGTCGACCGGGCGGTCGACCGACATGCACCAATGTGCATGTGTGCACATCGATCGACCGGCCCGGTCGACCGGCAAAAAGAGCAGAGCTCTCTGTTTGTTCCGGTCGACCGGTCCGATCGACCGACAGAGAGTGTTCACTCTCTGTTTAGGAACTTCGGTCGACCGTCCGGTCGACCGCTTTTCCAATGGTCGAAAATCTGACCATTGGCGGTCGACCAGCCCGGTTGACCGGCAGCAGAAAAGTCTCCTGTACTGGCTGCCAACGGCTATATTCTATTTTATTTTTAGTTGGGACTTCTCTCAATGGATCTATTGGCTTTTCTAACCAGTTTTCATCCCCTATAAATAGTGGGAGTGAGATACAACTCAAACACAAGATTTACAAGTTTAAAATCAAAGTTTTTCGAAGTTTAGCCTTTTAGCAAAAGATTTTCCTTGAGCCATATATTTCCAATCCTTTGGTGTTTTAGCTTGAAGCATTCTCCTCCACTTCTCTACTTGATTTTGTACTACACAATCCCTAAAGTTTCATCTCCTCATCTTGGTTGTAGGATTGTGCATGTGAGCTTAGTTTGTGGTCAAGTGTTGATCACCATTTCCTCAAATTGAGAAGTTGTAGAGGTTGTGGTCTCACGCGAGCTAGTGAGCTCTAAGTTGGTGTTGCGACGCCGTGAGAGAGGACAAGTGTGTCCGAAGAGTTCTAGCGAGAACTTATACTCGATTGACAATCTGGTGGGATCACTCTAGTGGAAATCCTTCATCGTATTGAAGGCGGGGACGTAGAGCAGTGGCTCGAATCTCGAAACATATACTTGTGTTTGCGATTGTCCACATCTCTCTAAACTCTACTCTCTCCTTTACTTGCACTTATATTGTCTATTCTCTTGCAAGTTTCATTTATTTGTTGTTGCTTATTGTTGATTTATTTTTAATCCGCATTATTTGCCACTAAGTATAGCCATCACCTATTCACCCCCCTTCTAGGTAATTTCAGCCACAGCAGGTGAGCCAAGGAAGTCAGAAGATAAAAGGAAGGCAACACTGTCAAGGAACCATCCCCTTCTCAGCTCCTTTCATCAGAGGAGCAAGGAAGGTAGACGCTTGGCCCTTATCGACCAGGAACTCCATGGTGCCAAACTTGCAATGGCAGGCAGCAAAGCTGATGGTAAGGTTAACATCCACTGGTAAGCTGTTGTTGAGATGAAAATTGATATTTTACGATACCAATTATTACTTTCAGGATTGACGTTTGCAGAACTTGGTAATATGATCAGTACTTGCAAAAGAAAACTATTGTAAAGCAAACTAGTAATAAGAAAGAACACGAGGATTTAACGTGGTTCGACCCAAATATAGCCTACGTCTACAGGGAGAGAACTTGAGAAAACTTTATTAATAACTTGATACAAAGAGATATAACTTTCTTCTTGATGCAACAAGAGTATTCACCTTCCTCCTTAATCTCGACTTAGATTTTAAGAGTATTATCTTATTTTTGTGCACCTTTACCTTGCTCCTCTCTTTGCTTGGCTTTCTTCTGATCTCCTTGGTGTTCTCCACCATTTTCTCCTTGAGATCAGCTTGGTTGAGACAATTACAATGCTTGATCATAACTTTTATTTATAAAATTTTACAATACAACTTCTATTTGGGTTATGAGATGATCTTGGCCTTTGGATGGTTGAAGAATCTTGATCAATCTTTTTAGGAGTTGATCTTTTTGATCTGGAAGGATTCTAGATTCTTTAATCTTTAGAAACAAACCTTTATTGAATAGAAATTTAATCCAATTCATATCCTACCAAAATAAGAAAACTCACAATCACCTGAAAAGGAAACTGCATCACCTTGATGTGCTTCTTCTGCTTCAAGCCATCGTCTTTTGGATTTTCTTGGACCATCATCTCTTCTTAAAAACGAGACAAAATCCTAACAATCTCCATCTTGACTTACTTTTCAAGCCTTTAGTAAAACAATTTGAGATTTCAGATTAATACCTTGATTCTTTTCTTGGTTGTAACTGTCATGCCCCTCTTCCCAAAATATGTGGAAACGGAGTCGTGACGAGAGTCGACGACGTATATAGGCGAAAAAAAATACACCACGTATATACGCTAAGCCTAAAGTAACCTGAACAAGTTAAAAAATCTACTACGATAAATCAATATCACTGCAATACTACATATAGATGTTCACACATGATATCATATGAATACAGAAAAATAACTGATAACTATGTATAGAGAATCAAGAAAATTACAGAATCAACAGGAATAAAAATGGAAGACAATAACACCAGAATGGGTAGAAAAACTCCACTTTCCCTCAACATGACCGGTCTAATCGAAACCTGATCAAATAAATAAAACATTCATATCTGAATATGCAAATCCAGGAAGTGAGAACTCCTAGTGAATGTGTAAGAATAAAAAAAAAAGGTGCACGTGAAAAAAAAATAATGTATACATATGATGAAAATATATACTGAAAATAAGACTGAAAATAACATGCAGAACGTAAATAGACAATAAATAAGGCAGTCAGTAACAGAACTAGAAATCCAATCAGGTCAGGTGTTTATCACAGTTTATATATCAGATGGGTAGAGTCAGTTAGTGTTAGAGTCCACTGTACAGTTAGGTCATGAGTACAATCAGGTGTCTAACATAGCATACATGTATCAGGTGAATTCCAACAGTCACAGTACATTATGAATAGTTTGTTATTATTTAATAGATGCATCCCATACTACGCCTACCACACGTGTTAATCGGGATTCTAAGTTATTGAAACTGATTGCTTGGAGACATTGGTCATGCTTTAGGTGGGTTCCGTACATACCCGGAACTACGGCCCAATCACCTGACGCTGAAGTAGGTCCTATCACTATGTAGTCAATAACAATATGAACAATACGGGATGTCAGTCATCCCCTAAAATCCTACAGTGAAACCGCATCTCAGCTGAGCAACCTGTATTCTAGGTGCACCCAAGAAAAAGACATTGTCTCCTCCATTAATTTTCCTAATCCCGGTGTGAGTAGTTCAATTATATTATTATTTATATTAATCGATATCCATGTTATTTCAATTACTGGGACAATATGGTGACAGTAACAATGTCAATAGTGTAACAATAACAATGTGGACAATATTACTGTATAAATGGTAGAACAATAGAACAATATATGTGTTACGGTCTGACAATATTTTCCCAATAAATTTCAATAAAATGAAGTAATAACAAGTCTGGATACTACTCATTTGACAATCTCATCTAAAACTGATCAGCATCTCATCCATCTGTACTATGATACAATATTAACTGATCTATCAACTCATAATCTCAATCATCGTGAACATCAAGTATCACTCCATATAAAAGTATCTGATACGGCAAACCATCACCTCAATAAATCAATAACCAGTTATCTCATTCATGTCGATCTACTCTAATCCTCTAAGTCATCAATGTGTCTCTCCTCTAAATCATTGATGTATATAAATCTCAATATCTAAATAAATACACACTTTACCATATCCTAACAATCATCGCTATCCAAATTCAGTCCAGATCATCGGTCAACCCTCAGTTTTATCGAGCTCAATCAAAAGGATCTAACTCCAATGTAACTAATCAAATAGGCAAACATATAATCCACTATTCCTGATCAGTCCAGTTAAACACATATTTCTCAAAAGAAGGTCAACTCTACTCCAATCAAGTCTACTGACAAGTCTAAGTCCAAGATCCCATCTTTTAATCAATCATCGATATTCATCTCATTTTTCAACTAGTTCATCTCCAACAAGGAAGAATCAAGTCTGATAAATAACTCTTACAAGTATCCACATACCTAACTATAATCACAAGTAATCATCATCAAGTCTCAATCAGATTACAGTTTAAATACCTTATCTCAGGATCTAAATCAAAGTAGTAGAATGACTAGATAAGAACTGAGAAAATCGCTAATGTCACAGTGTTAGAATATTGAGTCTAAATATCCTTAAACATTAAATATACCACTGATATTAGATATAACAGTAATGAATCCTCAAATTTACATTTCAATTCTCAACCTGTTATCACTAATAAGGAAAGTCATTCCTAATACTCATATACCTAGAATACTGGAACAAATCTATAACAATATAAATGACAAATCAATAAAATAGTATCAGGGCATCACAGTATAATAATAGTTGGACATGAATAGAATGATACAGAAATCATATATACATTCGCATGAAATGACAGGGTAGAATGCTAGAATTAAAATAGACCAATAGACAAACACTCACATGAGATGACGCGGTTTTGGATCTGAATCGCCGTTTGGTCTTCACTGCATGAACTGGTACGGATATCCGGATTATCTCGTGGACCAGTCTTCGAATCGCCAATGCATCAGGTCCATAACGAGCACAAATCCGAGTCTCCTGCAACGGGTCCGGATCTCACCAAACGGGTCTGAAATGCTGCAACACGCAACCTAACCCATGAACTTACACAAACATACACCCGTATACATATACACGCCACATATATACACATACACACATCCATACACACAGTTGTACACCCATACATCCATGCATGCAAATATATATGTGTGTCTACACACACATGCATACATTAATATACATGCAAATATTTACACGAATTAACACACACCACACATGCCCATGCTAACACACAAATATAAATCACACAAGCATAGCATTATACACACAAAAACATTATATTATACATCTAATTAAAACACACACATATGTAAATAATGTACACACCCATGCATGTCGAAATAAACTCAACAGAGAAAAATAAATAGAGAGAGAAAGAATCTCATGGTGATGGGTTCATGGCGAGGCATGGGTGGCTCCGAGACGGCACGACAGAGAAAGCAGAGGAGTCTGGTGATGAGTTTGAGCTCCGACAGAGATAAGGCAGAGCTCGGGATCTCGCCGGAGGGACTGATTATAACACAATATTGCATATTTTACCACATAATCCCCATGCATATTGCAAATAAATACCTGATTTTTACTAATCTTCTCTATATTTTTACAGGTCTACACTCTAATGGAGAAAAAGCCAAATAATCCTTTAATTAGCAATAATTAAAGTGATGAATTTCAAAGCTAAGATAAAGCCCAAATCTAATCCAGAATCCAGAGAGATCCGCGCAACAAATGAAGATTCCAGAAGGTCCACGTGGCTGAACAAACTCGTAACAACCCACAACAGAAAGCTGTTGCGCAACGACCGCCGTTTTGCCGCGCCTTGCCGCGCCCTGGCGGCAGATCTGGGGCCGTTGAGCCCCAGATTTTGCGCCAACAGACTGGGTTCTGGATCCTTCTCCTGGAGGCTATAAATACTTCACTTGGACCTGCGAGCAAAGGGGGAACAGAGAAGAGAGAGAGATTAGTGATGAGATTTGTATTTTGTTAGTTTTTGTTTAGAATTTTTAGCTCTCTATGATCTTCTTCTCCCTAGATTTCATTGCAAGAGAGAGTTGTATGAGAGAGAGAGCTTGTATCATCAAGGAGTGACAACTTGAAGCTATGCAAGGATTGATCCATTCTCTACTTCTCTACTTGAGCTTGATTCTAGTTTGATTGCTTTCTTTACTTGCTTTGTTTACTTTCTTGCAATTTAATTCATGCCTTGTTTTTCTTTTGTAATGGCTTGTAGCTAATTCTTTCTCCATGTACTAGCTAACCACTACTCTTGCTAACTACTAACTCATGGGTGATTGCTTTAATTCATCTTGCAAGTTGTATGGTCTTCTCTTCTCCGATGGGTTTTGTTTCATTTCTTGGCAAGTATCTTGTTGTAATTCTCCATATGATTCATGTGTGCCTCATTTAGAGCCTTGTCTTTGAACAAGTGCCTTGATGGAACATGGAGATGGATCACCAATATGCTATTTGATGTACAACTTCTCTATGTCCATTATTGAATGTTGTATGTTCTTCATTTGCATCACTTGAGTGTATCTCTTTTGATTCCATTATTGAAAGTCTATCTTGTAGGCCGATGACCATCTATGGAGGCTACAAGACAAGTCCAAGAATGATCCCCCATCATCCTAGTGGGAAAGTAATTAGACCAACAAGCAAGACAAATCTATGCCGATGAATCAACATGAGGCACGCATTCACTATCACGGAGTTTAGTAAGTTTTAGCAAGGTAGCAAGGTTAGCTAGTCATGGTTTTCTTACATTCAAAGTCTTCTTCAAGTTTACTTTCTTTTTAGATTGTTAGTCCAAAGCCAAACTCGATTTTGATTTCTCTCTATTTCCACCATGAACATATCCATCCTTTCTTTCATTTGTTTTTCCATTTTGTTTTTATTCTTTTAAACATAGAAGAATCTTCGTTTTACATCTTCACTTCGATCCGTAACGCTTCCATCGCTAGCTCTCCCTGAGAATCGACTCGGTATAGCCTTATGCTATAGCGGAGATAGGAAAGGATACATCGATACATTTACATAAACCTTTCCCGTCTCAATCAAATTTTTTGGCGCCGTTGCCGGGGAGAGCAACGGATTTTCTTTAAAGTGAGAAACTAAACGAATTTTCTTCTCTGTTGCAGGTTACAGGTTGAAGAAACAAAAAAACTTTGCATAGCAGTGACATATAAGTGACTCTGGGCCTCTGCTCTCGAAAGTAGAGACCAGAAGTCCTCTGACTTGCCGCGTTCCCACGGCAAAAGCCGCGCAGGCGCGGCAAGAAAGAGATAACTACTGACAAATTTTCTGCAGGGACTCTGATTCTGCAAAATACCTTTGCTGCTATATTTGAATTTCTGTATTCTTCACCTGATATCTGCTAATTTAAACAACAGTAAAAAATTGGTTGAAATTGTTAAAAATTGATTAGACATTTGCATTTCTAGGCACGTGTCTTTCAATTCTTTTACTTTTACTGTTGAAGAGTGCTGGAGGCAAGGTACGTTTCGCATTGCATATAGACTAGGAATCATCTCTTACTTGATTTTCATGCTTTGAGTGAATCCTTGTTATATTTCTTGTACACTTGCACCAATTCAATTTTAAGGGCATTACCGATAAATAAGATAAGGTGGGGAGTTCATTACCCTTTCCTTAGCCCAAAAACCACATCCCAGCACTCACAATCCCAAGCTTGTAAATAAAATTTGAATAGACGTTGGCCCTAGGGACATCTCGGACTCATTAGGAGATTTTCCTAAGGGGGAAAAGTATTGGAAATTGACTTTTGTAAAATCAGTGTCTAGGAAAGGGGTTGAGGGCCGAAAGCCCGAAGGTTGCTGGTTACTTAATTAAGGAACGTCTTTGGACGGAAAACCTCCCACCAACCTTATCCTTCCCTGGCTGATTCGCTTATAGTCAAAGTCTACACTAAACCTCCTGTGGACGATCTAAAGTTAGGAGTCGTCTAGGTCCAGGATCCTTATATAGCTGGGATTGATTTTTCTTTTATTGTTTGTTATTTTTCTTTTTCGCTGGTGTGATCGGTGCGCGTTGTTTGTGGCTTTATATTTGAGAGTGGTTCTGTGATCATCATTCTGCTAGACTTTCTACACTTACACAACCACTTGACACCATGACCAACAACGTCTCACTTCAAGATCGATTTTATCCGATTCGCACCTCCCTTCCTTCATGCATTCTTCTCCCCGAGCCTAATGGAAACAACTTTGAGCTGAAACCGCAATACATTAGTACACTTCCCCGATTCCATGGTCTTGAGTCTGAGGATGCGTACCTCTTTATTCGTGAGTTTGAAGAGGTATGCCAAATGATGCGGATTTCCCAACTGTCTGAGGATGCTGTTAGGTTACGGTTCATACCGTTTGCACTTAAGAATTTAGCTAAGAAATGGCTTTATAATCTTCCTGTCAGTTCCATATCTTCTTGGGATGATTTTGTTAAGGTTTTTCTTAGGAAATTCTATCCTATCCACAAAACAGCCCTCATGAGAAAGAATATAATGCAATTCAAGCAGGAACAAAATGAACCTTTCTGGAAATATCTTGAGCGTTTCAAAGACCTCTTAGCCCTATGTCCCCATCACGGCATAGAGAAATGGCGTCTCTGCCAGATTATCTATGACGGTTTAGATTACCAAACGAAAACCCTCTTGGAATCCATGTGCCAAGGGGAATTTTTGAAGAAAGATGAGCATCAGGGGTGGGATCTCTTTGAAACCCTAGCTGAGAAAACCATTCAGTGGGAGTCTTGTCCTGACAAATCCACTTCCACCACTTCCAGAACTGGTACACACTCCATAGAATCCTCTATAGCTGCAGAAACCAAGATCAAACAATTAATGAAGAGGATAGAGCTGCTTGAGTCAAAGGGAAATTCTGTGGTCAACCAGGTCAACCCATTGCCTTTGATAAAACCGGGTTGCACCAACTGTCATGACCTGAGCCATGTCTTTGAGGAATGTCCATTATATCAGCCCCAATCATGTCAGGAGAACATGAATGCAGCTTTTACCAGACCCAATAATCATCCATACTCCAACACTTACAATTCAGGATGCAGAACCATCCAAATTCTTTATGGAGTCAGTCTGGTCCTGAGCATCATATGCCACCACTTCCACATCCATACAATGCTCAGTTTCACCCATCCAGTTTTGATCAGAATTCACTGTATGTTCATCCATCTCAAAGTCCACCACAGTCATATCAGTCTTATCAGAATCCACCACCATTCTACCAATCACAATTCCAATCTCCATATCCTCAACATCCACCCCAAAATAATTCCGAAATATCTGAGTTGAAACAAATGCTAGAAACCTTTACAAAGAACCAGCAATAGGAGTTGAATAAAATGAAGGTCCAAATTGGGCAATTGGCTGAGAATCAAAAAAGTTTGTTCCCAAACCAGCCATTGCTAAATCCCAAAGTTGAAAATTAAGGACCCAGTCAATGTCATGCCATTCATACCCTGAGATCTGGTAAACAAGTTGACAATAAGGTTTCTAGTCCACCATCTCATCCAGTACCAAAGCCAATACCTCCTGTCCCAATGCAACCAACTTTTGACAAACCATCCTCTAGTTCAGAGCCATCCACATCTCAAGCCAAGGGGAAAGAAAAGGTAGATGAGCAACCTTATAAGCCTAGAGTACCATATCCAAATAGGCTTCTAAACAACAAGTCAAATGCTCACATGGAGAAGATAAAAGAAACATTCAATAAGGTCCAAATCAATGTCCCTCTTCTTGATGCCATACAACAAGTGCCATCATATGCCAAATTCTTGAAGGAAATGTGCACCAAGAAGAGGAAGATCCAAGTTCCTAAAAAAGTCTTCCTAGCATCATCCATCAATGAGCTGCTCACTGGTCCAATTCCTGTTAAATACAAAGACCCAGGGAGCCCCACCATTTCATGCATCATAGGACAGACTATAATCAATAGGGCACTTCTTGATTTGGGGGCCAGCATTAATCTCCTACCTTTCTCTGTGTACCAATAATTGGGGTTAGGTGATCTCCTCCCGACCCAAATGACCATCCAATTGGCTGATCGCTCTGTTACTAAACCCAAGGGGGTAATTCATGATGTCCTTGTCAAAGTTGGAGAATTCTTTTATCCTGTTGACTTTGTTGTCCTTGAAACAAAACCTGTGTCAAATTCTAATCAAAGGGCACAAATTCCTGTCATTCTGGGACGACCATTCTTGGCTACTGCAAATGCAATCATTAATTGCCGGAATGGATCAATGAGGTTGACTTTTGGTAACATGACACATGAACACAATGTCTTCCACACACAGCCTCACAGAACAAAAGATCAAACATTTGAGGTTAGCTTCATTAGTAACAATTGTGAGGAGGAAGGTGAAGATCCAAAAGATGAGTCACAATCTTGTGATTCTCTTATCCGAGTACCCTTTCAAATGGGGAAAGTTGATTTGGATATTTTCACTTTCTATGAACCAAATCTGACTGTATCTGAACCTCCGATTGATATATCATTTGAAGACTTGTTTGCTGAAGAGATCATGTGTTTAGATGAGTCAACTCGGGGTAAGTTAGCTGATTGTCCACTTCCGGATGTTGATTTGAGTTTTGAAGAATTATATGGAGAAGAGTTAAAATTTCTTAAAATTGGAAGTGATGAGATTCTGAGTGAGAGTGGTGATAAGGACTTTGTTTGTGAACGATGTGGTGGAATGAGTGTGAATGATAATAACAATCAATTGAATCTGGAAAAACCTAAGGCTAGAATAATTCAGACCGTTTCCCAATGGAGCTCAAGAAAGAGAACACATTGGAACGATGGGAAACGGGCCAGAGGAAAGCGACCAAAAGCCTAGGTGAGTGTTACACTTGTATATATTCCTTGTAAATATTTTTTGCACTTTTTTGTGAATAAATGGTTCCTTCCCTTTCCATTTTTGTTTCATGCATACATATATCATGATGCATTGAGGACAATGCATGAAATAAGTGCGGGGGAGGGTTTACTAACATAGAGTTTTTTAGATCTTCTTTCTTTTACACTTCTTTTAGAAAATAAAAAAAAATATAATAAAAATAAAAATAAAAAATAAAAACTTTTTGAAATAAGAGACAAAGTTTTGTTCTATTTTTAAGAAAATTAAGATGTATCTTAAAAATTAAGAAAGCCTTAATTATGACATCTTAAACATAGTTGAAGTAATAGATCTTGTTTAAAATTATAGGCTAAGTAAGAAAAATTGGTGAGATATTTTTATCTTGAATTTTTTGCCTTAGATAATATGCACTTTACACTTACACATTTCGTGGGATGGAAACAAAGACCAAAATGCCATAAAAATAAAAGAAAAAAAAAGAAAAAAAATAATATATATATAATAAAACATCACCTATTAAGCTGGGAAATTATGCCTCAAGAAGCATGATTACTCACGCCTAACGGTGATCTCACTTATTAAGCTGGATAATTGTGCCTCAAGAAGCATGATTATTCACGCCTAACGGTGATTAAGAATAATCCCCTTTAGTTTTGTGGCCTTTTTCACTCGAGTCCTTAAACCGAGGGATGTTTTCTCATTTGGTGCCCTAAGACCGTCTGGTTTGGGAGTCATCGGTTAAAGGCTCGTTACAAGGGTGAACTAGAAAGCCTAAACTAAGGGAAGAAAAAAGAAAAATAAAAAAATAAATATATATAAATAAATGGCTTGATGGTTAGAGTTGAAATCCCAGAAATTTTCACAGAGCACGGTGTGCATATTATCTAGGTTTTATGAAGGATAAAATATTCAATCCAATTTTGAATTCTTACCTTAATTGAAGACAAGATCTTGCATGGAGACTAAGTTTAAGAAAGAATGATTATAGGTGGACTTATGACCTAGGATCACTTATATTTTTGCAAAAATAGTTCGTAAACATGTCTCTTGTTCAAAATGCATTTTCAAAACACTAACATTTGTTTTCTTTCTTTATGGATTTTGTGGGTGTAATCCGCTGAAAACCCTCAGGAGACAACACTCCTCCTCTAGGGTAACCTAGAGGTTTAACGGCTTGTTGCACATGCTCAGTGCAATCGCGTCACCTGCGAAAGTGGTGTAATAAATTGGTAGTTAGGATTTTCTTTTCTTTTCTTTGTTTTGCTCGGGACGAGCAAAAGAATAAGTGTGGGGGTGTGATTATAACACAATATTGCATATTTTACCACATAATCCCCATGCATATTGCAAATAAATACCTGATTTTTACTAATCTTCTCTATATTTTTACAGGTCTACACTCTAATGGAGAAAAAGCCAAATAATCCTTTAATTAGCAATAATTAAAGTGATGAATTTCAAAGCTAAGATAAAGCCCAAATCTAATCCAGAATCCAGAGAGATCCGCGTAACAAATGAAGATTCCAGAAGGTCCACGTGGCTGAACAAACTCGTAACAACCCACAACAGAAAGCTGTTGCGCAACGGCCGCCGTTTTGCCGCGCCTTGCCGCGCCCTGGCGGCAGATCTGGGGCCGTTGAGCCCCAGATTTTGCGCCAACAGACTGGGTTCTGGATCCTTCTCCTGGAGGCTATAAATACTTCACTTGGACCTGCGAGCAAAGGGGGAACAGAGAAGAGAGAGATTAGTGATGAGATTTGTATTTTGTTAGTTTTTGTTTAGAATTTTTAGCTCTCTATGATCTTCTTCTCCCTAGATTTCATTGCAAGAGAGAGTTGTATGAGAGAGAGAGCTTGTATCATCAAGGAGTGACAACTTGAAGCTATGCAAGGATTGATCCATTCTCTACTTCTCTACTTGAGCTTGATTCTAGTTTGATTGCTTTCTTTACTTGCTTTGTTTACTTTCTTGCAATTTAATTCATGCCTTGTTTTTCTTTTGTAATGGCTTGTAGCTAATTCTTTCTCCATGTACTAGCTAACCACTACTCTTGCTAACTACTAACTCATGGGTGATTGCTTTAATTCATCTTGCAAGTTGTATGGTCTTCTCTTCTCCGATGGGTTTTGTTTCATTTCTTGGCAAGTATCTTGTTGTAATTCTCCATATGATTCATGTGTGCCTCATTTAGAGCCTTGTCTTTGAACAAGTGCCTTGATGGAACATGGAGATGGATCACCAATATGCTATTTGATGTACAACTTCTCTATGTCCATTATTGAATGTTGTATGTTCTTCATTTGCATCACTTGAGTGTATCTCTTTTGATTCCATTATTGAAAGTCTATCTTGTAGGCCGATGACCATCTATGGAGGCTACAAGACAAGTCCAAGAATGATCCCCCATCATCCTAGTGGGAAAGTAATTAGACCAACAAGCAAGACAAATCTATGCCGATGAATCAACATGAGGCACGCATTCACTATCACGGAGTTTAGTAAGTTTTAGCAAGGTAGCAAGGTTAGCTAGTCATGGTTTTCTTACATTCAAAGTCTTCTTCAAGTTTACTTTCTTTTTAGATTGTTAGTCCAAAGCCAAACTCGATTTTAATTTCTCTCTATTTCCACCATGAACATATCCATCCTTTCTTTCATTTGTTTTTCCATTTTGTTTTTATTCTTTTAAACATAGAAGAATCTTCGTTTTACATCTTCACTTCGATCCGTAACGCTTCCATCGCTAGCTCTCCCTGAGAATCGACTCGGTATAGCCTTATGCTATAGCGGAGATAGGAAAGGATACATCGATACATTTACATAAACCTTTCCCGTCTAAACAGGGACTCGCGCTCGCTGACGGGAGAGATGGAGCTCCAGGGAGGGCTGTTACCGGACAAGTAAGGAGAGGGCATGGCTGTGCTGGCGTAGGGAAAGAGAGGGGGATGCTCAGTAAGAAGGAGCACCTGGCAGGGTGTTGGCATGCTAGGGGCTGCCGTGGCTGCGTCGGGGCTGCACTAGACAAGGGTACAGGCCAGGGAAAGGAGAGAGGTGGTGCGGGGGCTTTCAGTGTTGTGGTCGTGCTCGGGTGTGGAGGAAAGAAAGGATGGGGGTGGAAGTTCATGTTGATGGCTCGACACGGTGGCGCTCGTCCAGGGCTGCCGGAGGGGGAGCCCAGGCTCAGCTATGAAGTGCTATGCGCAGGGGGTGTTGCGGCCAAAGGTGGAGTTCGTGACGCAACCGAGGAGGAGAGGACGAGAAGGCTGTGGTGGAAGGAGGTATTCTCGTGCAAGCCGACGGAGGAAGAGGAGGTCGCGGATGGGAGGACTTGGTTGCGGCAGAGGAGAAAGGAAGAAGACAGAATTATGAAGGGGGATGATTGGTTGGGCTATAGGATTAATAGGATTAGTTAGGATTAGATATGTTTTGGTTAGGATTTGGCATTTAGTTTGATAGGATTTGAATAAGATAAGATTAGATGGTTAGGGTCATATGAGGAGTGGGTTGGGTTAACGGGTTATGGGTAAAATGGATTATGAGTTTCAGGTTTGGATCAATAGAGAAAAGGTATTGGCTAAAGGCTAATGGATTGGGAAAAAAATGATACTAATAAAAATAATAACACAATAATAATAGTAATTAGCCATATAATAATAGTAATAAATATTAACATATTAATATGTAAATCCAAATAGGTATTTAACATATAATTAAGTATTATTAACAGGGGATATTACATTCTACCCACCTTATAAAAATTTCATTTTCGAAATTTCAATAAAGCCGGGAACGAAAAAAATCAAGTTAAGGGAGAAGATAAAGCTTCCATGTCATTTCTCACTGCATCATGGGTCCACCACGCTTCCACTGTGCCACTTTGACTTCTGCAATCAGCTTCAGTAAGGAGTAGCCGGTTCCAGGAGACAAAACTGACAAAAAGAGTTGAGATGAATATGAAAATCAAGGAGGGAATCCAAACTACACTGAAGAAGAGTTGGAATCAGAGATATCAAAAGATCAAATAGATGGATTTTCAAAGAGAGGACAGTCAATTCCAAATAGAGTCAATATCATAATGTGAATCGTATATTTATATTGCAGTATAAATATAACTCATTTCAAGTTACTGGTAAGAATCAGGTCCTTTTGAGTAAACTTGTCTCTGATACCAAGAATAACCTGTCATGCCCCGCTTCCCAAAATATATGAAAATGGAGTCTCGACGAGAGTCGGCAACGTATATACGCGAGGAAAAATATCTCATATATACATGCTAAGCCTAAAGTAACCTGAACAACTTATAAAATCTACTATGATAAATCATTATCACTACAATACATATGGATGTCCACACATGATATCATACGAATACAGAAAAGAAATAATAATTGATAGCAATGTATAGTGAATCAAGAAAACTACAAAATCAATAGGAATAAAAATGGAAGACAATAATACCAGAATGGGTAGAAAAAAACTCTAGTTCCTCGCAATATATCTGGTCTCATTGAAACCTGATCAAATAAATAAAACATCCATATCTAGATGTGCAAATACAGAGAGTCAGAACTCCTAGTGAATGTGTGAGAATAAAAAGAAAGGTGCACGTGAAAAAAATAGTGTATACATATGATGAAAATATATACTAAAAATAAGACTAAAAATAACATGCAGAACATAAATAGACAGTAGCAGAACTATAAATCCAATCAGGTCAGGTGTCTATCACAGTCTATATATCAGATGGGTAGAGTAAATTAGTACTAGAGTCCAATGTATAGTTAAGTTATGAGTACAATCAGGTGTCCAACATAGCATACATGTTCGGGTGAATACCAACAGTCACAGTACATTATGAATAGTTTGTTATTATTTATTGTGCCAGTGAACACCAATTGCCACTTGTAATAGATGCATCTCATACTACACCTACCACACGTGTCAATCGGGGTACCAAGTTATTGAAACTGATTGGTTGGAGATATAATCCATACTTTAGGTGGGTTCCGTACATACCCGAAACCACAGCCCAATCACCTGGCGCTGAATCAGGTCCTACCGCTAGGTAGTCATTAACAATAACAATATGAACAATATGGGATGTCAGTCATCCCCCGGCACCCTGCAGTAGAACTGTATCTTGGCTGCACAACCTGTATCCTAGGTCCACCAAAATACAGATGTTGTCTCCTCCATCAATTTTCCTAATCCCGGTGTAAGTTGTTCAATTATATTATTATTTAGATCAATCGATATCTATGTTATTTCAATTACTGGGACGATATGGTGACAGTAACAATGTCAATGATGTAACAATAACAATGTGGATAATATTACCGTGTAAATGGTAGAACAATGAAACAATACATGTGTTACGGTCTGACAATATTTTTCCAATAAATTTCAATAACATGAAGTAATACAATAACGAGTCCGGATACTACTCAATAGACAGTCTCATCTAAAATTGATCAGCATCTCATCCATCTGTACTTGGATACAGTAGTAATTGATCCATCAACTCATAGTCTCAATCATCGTGAGCATCAATATATAAAAGTATCTGATACGGCCCATCACCTCAATAAATTAATAATCAGTTATCCCATTCATTTTGATCTACTCTAATCCTCAAAGTCATCAATGTGTCTCTCCTCTAAATCATTGATGTATACAAATCTCAATATCTAAATAAATATACACTTTACCATATTCAAACAGTCATCACTATCCAAATCTAATCTAGATCATCAGTCAACCCTCAGTGCCATTAAGCTCAACCAAAAGGATCCAACTCCAATGTAACCAATCAAATAGGCAAACGTATAATCCACTATTCCTGATCAGTCCAGTTAAACACATATTACTCAACACATGGTCAACTCTACTCCAATCGAGTCTACTGACAAGTCTAAGTCCAAGATCCTATCTTTTAATAAAGAATTTCCTATTTAATCAATCATTGATATTCAATTAATTTTTCAACTAGTTCATTTCCAACAAGGAAGAATCAAGTCTGATAAATAACTCATACAAGTATCCACATATCTGACTATAATGACAAGTAATCATCATCAAGCCTCAATCAGATTACAGTTTAAATGCCTATCTCAGGATCCGAATCAAAGTAGTAAATGATTAAATAAGAACTGAGAAAACTGATAATATTACAATGTTAGATATTAAGTCTAAATATCCTTAAATATCAATTATACCACTGATATTAGATATATGAGTAATGAATCCTCAAATTTATATTTCAATTCTCAACTTGTTATCACCAATAAGGAAAGTCTTGCCTGATCTCATATACCTAGAATACTGGACCAAATCTTTAATAGTGTAAACGATATATCAATAAAATAATACTAGGACATCACAGTATAATAATAGTTGGGCATGAATAGAGTAATGCAGAAATCATATACACATTCGCATGAAATGATGAGATAGAATGCTAGAATTAAAATAGACCAATAGACAAACACCCACATGAAATGACGCGGTTTTGAATCTGAATCTCTGCCTGGTCTTCACTGCACGAACTAGTACGGATTTTCGCATCATCTCATCAATCGGTCTTCAAATCTCTAGTGCATTAGGTTCATAACGAGCACAAATTCGAGTCTTCTGCAACAGGTTCGGATCTCATCAAACGGGTCCAAAACGTTGCAACAGGCAACCCAATCCATGAAATCACACGAACATGCACCTGTATACATACACATGCCACATATATACACGGACACACATGCATATACACACGTGTACACCCATACATTCATGCATGCAAAAATACACACACACTCATGCATACATTTATATACATGCAAATATTTACACGAATTAACACACACCACACATGCCCATGTAAAAACACAAATATAAATCACACAATCATAGCACTATACACGCACATATTATATTATAATCTAATTAAAACACACAAATACACACACACACGTAAATAATGTACACACACATGCATTCTGAAATAAACTCAACAGAGAAAACTAAAGAGAGAGAGAGAGAGATAAAGAAACTCATGGTGATGGGCTCATGGCGCGACATGGGAGGCTCCGAGATGGCACAGTGGAGAACGCGGAGGAGTTTGGTGATGAGTCTGAGCTCCGACGGAGAAGATGCAAAGCTCAGGATCTCACCGGAGGAACTCGCGCTCACCGACGGGGGAGATGAAGCTCCGGGGAAAGGCTGTTGCCAGGCAAGGAAGGAGAGGGCATGGCTGTGCTGACGTGGGGAAAGAGAGAGGGATGCTCGGTAAGAAGGAGCTCCTGGCAGGGTGTTGGCATGCTGGGGGCTGTCGTGGCTGTGTCAGGGCTGTACTGGACAAAGGTGCAGGCCAGGGAAAGGAGAGAGATGGTGTGGGGGCTTCCAGTGTTGCGGCCATGCTCGGGCAGAGAAAGGATGGAGGTGGGAGTTTACATTGGTGGCTCGGCACGGCGGTGCTTGTCCAGAGCTGTCGGAGGGTGATTAGTATCCAATATTGCATATTTTACATCATAACTCCCATGCATATTACAAATAAATATGTAATTTTTACTCCTCTTCTCTACATATTTGCAGGTACATACTTAAAGGAGAGTTAGCCAATTAATTACCTTAATTAGCAATAATTAAGGTGATTAATTAAAAGATTAAAGATAAAGCCAAATCTCAATCCAGATCTAGAGAGATCCTCGCAACAAATGAAGATTCTGGATATACCACGTGGCCAAACTAACTCTCAACAAACTCCAACAGAAAAATCCAGATCAACGGCCCAGATCTGGCCGCGGGAACGCAAGTGGGTGCGGCAAGATCCTGGCCGTTGAGCCCCGGATTTTGTGGCAACAAACTTTGATCTCGAAGCTTCTCATTTCTGCTATAAATACTGGACCTTCACCTGCGAGCTGAGACTGAATGGAGAAGAGAGGAGATTAGTTTAGTTGTTGTAATTTTCATGTATTTTTCTCTAGGTTTTGTTCTTTAGATCCCTCTTCTTCTTCCCTAGAATTCAATGTAAAAGAGAGTGATTGTGAGGGAGAGAGCTTGTGTAATCAAGAGTGACACTTGAAGCAACAAGGATTGATCCATCCTCCTTCCTCTACTTGAAGCTTGGTTCTAGTTTTCTTGCATTCTTACTTGCTTTATTTTACTTCTTGCTTTAATTACTTGCAATTTACTTCCATGCTTTGTTTTACTTCTTTAATGGCTTCTAGCTAATTTTCCTTCCATGTACTAGCTAACCACTAGTCTTGCCACTTCACTAACTCATGTGTGTTTGCTTAATTTCATCTTGCAAGTGTATGATCTTCTCTTCTCCGACGGTTAAACCACCGTCTTCAAAGTGAGAAAGTAATTAGGTCAACACGCGAGACAAATCCTAAGCCAATGGAGTGACAACATTAGGCAAGCATTCGCTATCAAGAAGTCTAGTAAGTCTTGGCAAGCTAGCAAGGTAAGCTAGTCATGGATCTATTCTTTCTTTAAGTTTCATTTCTTTTCTTGTGAATACCAAATCCTCTTCTTGATTTCTTTTACCGACTTTTCCACCATGAACATAGCCATCCTTTCTTTAGTTTGTTTTCCACTTGATTCACTAATTTTATAAGCAAGAGAAGAATACTCGTTTGTTCACTTCACTACCACACGTTAAAGCTTCCATCGCGAGCTCTCCCTGAGATTCGACTCGGTATAGTCCTATACTATAGCGGAGACAAGAAAGGGTACATCAAATACATTCTTATACACATAAGAAGTATACACCTTCTTAGTCTAATCAATTTTTGGCGCCGTTGCCGGGGAGAGCAACGTATTTTTTAGGTTAAAGTGAAGTACTAAACGATCCTTCTTCTCTGTTGCAGGTTACAGGAGAAGAAAACAGGAAACTATTCATTGCAGTAACATACAAGTGGACCTGGGCCTCTGCTCAAGAAAGCAGAGCCCAGGATCCCTCCAAAGTGCCGCGGATCCACAAGATTTGCCGTGGAAACGCGGCACAGAGGAGTTCATTACTAACAAAATTTCTGCAGGGGCTTCAGATCTGCAAAACACATCTACTGCTATACTTTAAATCCTGTATTTTTCACCAGATACCTGTTTAATTAAAAAACAGTAAAAAGTTGGTTGAATTGTTAAAAATTGTTTAGACACTTGCATTTTAGGCACGTGTCTCTTCAATTCTTTACTTTTACTGTTGAAGAGTGCTGGAGGCAAGGTACGTGTTTGCATTGCATTTAGACTAGGACAAACTCTTGCTTGATTTTCATGCTTTGAGTGTATCCTAGCTATCTTTCTTGTACACTTGCACAATTCAAATTTAAGGGCATACCCGTAAATAAGATAAGGTGGGGGAGGTCATTACCCTTTCCTTAGCCCGAAAACCACAACCCAAGCACTCACTAACCCAAGCCTAATTTAATAAAAAGTAGACGTTGGCCCTAGGGACATCTCGGACTCACTTAGGAGATTATCCTAAGGGGGAAAAGTGTTGGAACTTAACTCTTGCAAAATCAGTGTCTAGGAAAGGGGTTGAGGGCCGAAAGCCCGAAGGTTGCTGGTTACTTAATTAAGGAACGTCTCCGGACGGAAAACCTCCCACCAACCTTACCCTTCCCTGGCTGATTAGCTTGTGGTTAGAGTCTACACTAAACCTCCCGTGGACGGTCTATTTGTTAGGAGTCGTCTAGGTCTAAGTCTACCCTAACTTAGGTTAGAATTTTCTTTCTTTCTTTTGTTTGTTTGTTTGTTTGATTTTTGTTTGTGATTGTGTGATATGGCTTACAATTACAATTCTTTCCATCCATATGTCACACACACTCTATATTCGGATAATTCCAACCCGGTGTTTTATAATATGCACCAACCACATACACCGGGTTGGCCTTATCCGAATCAATACGACCCATACACCCCATCTAATGATTATAATGTCCAAAATAATTTCAACTCTTCATCGAGTCATTGGGGATTCACTTACCCCGAGTCAAATTTTCAAAATCCTTGTCCATCATATTCACCTTATCCACAATATTCATTTCCCGAGTCCACGTCATACACTCCTTTTTCTGAGCCTCCATTTGAAGACAAATCTGACTTATTAAGGAGTTTAGAAGCTAATTTACAGAGAGCTGAGCAAACACTTCCAGAACCATTTCCCTCTCCAGTTCCACAGTATTTTCAAGAGTCTTACTCAGTTCCACCATTTCCTAATGAACAACCATTTGTCATGGAAACGAGTAAAGATTTCTTGTGTGAGTCCACTCTTCCATCACCACACATTTTTGACTCACACTATTCACAAACTTTCCAAAGTCAAGATTCCTATACTCCCATTCTAGAAAAATCATTTGAAGATACATCAATTCTAGAAAAGAGTATAGACATCTTGCAAGAGTCTATGTTACAATATCAAAAATCACATGCCAAGTCTATCAATAGTGTGAAAGAACAATTGGATAACCTTCTTAGGAAAGAGGAAACTCTATCCTATCAACATTTGACTAATCCAGTTATACCACACTCTATTGATATGACTCAAGACTCTTGTCATCTTGGAAATCCAGATTCAATTTCAGCACAATTACCTGAACTTGTCCAAACTTCAGATCCAATTGATACATTGGCAAGTTTTTCATTTCCTAAACTTGAACTTGTCCAAAATTCAAATTCCGTTGACATTTTGGCAAGTTTCTCATTTCCTAAAAATGAACTTGTCCGCACTTCTGATCCAATTGACAATTTGGCAAGTTTTTCTTTTTCTGAAATTGAACTGGAACATGATTTTGATCCTGAACTTCCACTTGATGATTCCATATTACTTCCTGATTCAATCATGACTCCGGTGTCTTCACATAATTTCACTTCAATTCCCGAGTCAGTATTGGATCCATTTCCTATCCATTGTGAAATTGAATCACCAATCTTTTATGATCACATAGAACTTGGCCAATTCCATACTTCTGAAAATCCCATTGATAAATTGGCAAGTTCTCCACATTTTATTGAATTACATGAGGAATGTGATCTTGAACCCCAACTTTGTGATTCAATCCTTCTTCCTGATTCCATAATGACTCCGGTATCTTTACCTCACTTTAATTCTTTCCCGGAATCAACCTTGGATCCTTTCACAATTCACAATGAAGTTGAATCAACCATCTTTGAGGATCATGTCGAACTTGCCCAATTTTTCACTTCTAAAGATCCAATTGACATTTTGGCAAGTTCTCCATTTTGTGGAATTGAACTAAATGAGATATGTGACCTAGATTTGCACATCTGTGATCCAGTTCCAATCCCTGAATCATTATTGACTCCGGTTATATTACCCAATTTGAGTAACCTTTTAGAGTCAGTTTTGATTCCCATCCTTCCTGAACTGGAATTACAAATTTTGATAGTCACATTCCATTGTTGGACAATTCATGTGGACTTGAGTTGACATTTCTTGACTTGGACCCAATTCCTAAATCCATTCTGACTCCTGAACCTTATCTTGACTTCATTCATTTCCCTGAGTCAGTGTTCCTTTCCGAGTCCAAGTCAATTGTTTTATCATTCTGGGACAACGAGTTTGATGAAAATGACTCTGAAATTATTAGGAAAATCTTGAAATTAGATGGGGTGGTCATGTATATAATTAAGAGCACACACGCATGCATCATTTTTATGGGTCATATTTCTGTGATTTTTGGTGGGTTTCTGAAAACCCAACGACAAGCTGATTGGGCCATGTTCCGTGGACCAATCCGACCACCACCGGAACCACCACCATAAGTTAATTTTTTTTTTTTTTACTAACATAGGATTTACTAACATAGAATTTAGGAAATAATAATAAAAAGAAAAAAAAGAAAAAAAAAGAAGAGAAATAAAATAAAGGAGGATTTTCATGTTTAAAGGAGTTCCCATATTTTCATATTCCTATTCCTATGATTCCTCAAATTCCATCTTTCAAGAATTCCTAAATTTGAGGTCTTTCCAAATTTCTAGGAGTCAAAGATTCTTTTCATAAATCCCTAGGGTAAATTAGTTTTTGACCTAGGGATAGATTGGGAACTCTCAAAATTTCTCCCTCCTATAATAATACCCTCTCCCAACTCTTCCTCCCACATACTTCAGCCTTCACACGAGAAATTTTCCTCAGATCCCCAATCTTCTCTCAAAACCGCAGCCTCTGAAATTTTTCACTTCACCTAATTCTTCCAAACCGCCGCGTAGCCGCAACCATAGCCGCGCAAACGCGGCCGTTCTACAGATCCCTGCGCCCAGAAATTTTCTACTACGGTCGATTTTCAGTGCTGATTGGAGATCTGGTGTTACGAAATTCATCCAGAGTTCTCGGAATCCACCACAGAGATTGATTTTTTTTTTTCCCCCCACGTAATCCGGGGGCGGTTCGACTTCTCAATCTTCTCTCTTTACTTTTTTTTTTTTCTCTAAATTCTGTTATGGCACCACAAATTTTTCCTGAAAAAGACTTTGGGCAAATTCTAATTAATCCTAATGGTTATGGACATGTATTTTTAGAACGAATAAGGGCTAGGAATTGGTACAATTTGATATATGATAGATCTGAGACCGAGTCATTCTATTGTCCTGAATTGGTGAAGATGTTTTACACTCACCTAGATCACGCCTCGGTAGATTCACATGCATACCAATTCACTGTCCATATGCCCAATGGAGATTTTCATGTCACTCTTCCTCTTCTTGAGGAAGTCACTCACGTCCCGACCATTACACACCACAGCGAGCCCCTCCCTTTAATTGATTATATGACTGTTATGGGAGCTCGCTGCACGGAGCAGGATCGTGGGCTGAAGGCTAGCACCACGTTTAGGAATGTTCATTGCATAGGACGTTGGATCCTACGCAATATTGTAGGGCTAGACCATACCACGACTTTTAACAGGCCTGTGCTACAGATTATACATGACTTGATGACACGACAACGCACGGTTTGTTTAAACAAGGTTATCTTCCATGCACTTATTGTCAACTCTTCACGCACAAGAGGTGCCAAATATTCACATCCTGTATTGATAACACGTCTGTGTAAGACCTTTCTACCGGACGAATTCTTTGAGTCATTTGACCGAGAGTTTGTTGCACCCGAGAGACCGACCAGTGCATACACTAGTTGTTTACACGCACTCTGGACACCTACTGTCCAGCCAGAAAATGTGCCGGTTGAGTCCTCATCTTCGGAGAGTTATGATGCGGAGGATGAACCCGAATTTTGGAGGCAGGAACCCCCTGTAGAGACACGTGCTTTCATGTCTACCTTATGGAAGGGCATGAAGAAAATTTTTAAGGGGCAAGTAAGGTTGAGAAAGAAGATGGAGGAGCAAACTTCCAGGTTGGAGGAGCAATCCTCGCACTTAGAGAGTATTGAGGCGACTTTGAGGAGGACACAATCTGCTGGACCCAGTACCACTGCGGTTCCCAAGAGGAGGAGGGAGTGACTTTTTACCTTACCTATTTCATGCATCATTTTATCTTACATACATTGAGGACAATGCATGAGATAGGTATGGGGGGGTATGTACTAACATAGGACTTTTTCTTTTCTTCATAGGATTTTATTTTTTTTAGGACTTTTATTTTTCTTTTTAGGTCTTTTATTTTTAGATTTTATCTTTTTTCTAGATTTTCCACTTTCTTTTTAGATTTTACTTTTCTTTTAAAAAAAAATAAATAAAAAAATAAAAAATAAAAACTTTTTGAAATAAGAGACAAAGTTTGGTCTATTTTTAAGAAAATTAAGATGTATCTTAGAGATTAAGAAAGCTTTAATTATGACATCTTAAACCTAGTTGAAGTAATAGATCTTGTTTAAAATTATAGGCTAAGTAAGTAAAATTGGTGAGATATTTTATCTTGAGTTTTTTGCCTTAGATAATATGCACTTTACACTTACACATTTCTTGGGATGGAGACAAAGACCAAAAATGCCATATAAATAAAAAAAAAAAAGAGAAAAAAAAAAAATATATATATAAATAAAAGATCACTTATTAAGCTGGATAACTATGCCTCAAGAAGCATGATTATTCACGCCTAACGGTGATAATAAATAATCCCCTTTAGTTTCGTGGCCTTTTCTACTCGAGACCTTAAACCCGAGGGATGTTTTCTCATCTGGTGCCCTAAGACCGTCTGGTTTGGGAGTCATCGGTTAAAGGCTCGTTACAAGGGTAGACTAGAAAGCCTAAACTAAGGGAAGAAAAAAGCATAAAAAAAAATATATATATATAAATAAATAAATGGCTTTATGGTTGGAGTTGAAATCCCAGAAATTTTCACTGAGCACGGTGTGCATATTATCTAGGTTTTATGAAAGATAAAAATATTCAATCCAATTTTGAATTCTTACCTTAATTAAAAACAAGATCTTGTATGGAGACTAAGTTTAAGGAAGAATGATTATAGGTGGACTTATGACCTAGGATCACTTATATTTTTGCAAAAATAGTTCGTAAACTAGTCTCTTATTCAAAATGCGTTTTCAAAATACTAACATTTGTTTTCTTTCTTTATGGATTTTGTGGGTGTAATCCGCTGAAAACCCTCAGGAGACAACACTCCTCCTCTAGGGTAACCTAGAGGTTTAACGGCTTGTTGCACATGCTCAGTGCAATCGCGTCACCTGCGAAAGTGGTGCAATAAATTTGTAGTTAGGATTTTCTTTTCTTTGTTTTGCTCGGGACGAGCAAAAGAATAAGTGTGGGGGTGTGATTAGTATCCAATATTGCATATTTTACATCATAACTCCCATGCATATTACAAATAAATATGTAATTTTTACTCCTCTTCTCTACATATTTGCAGGTACATACTTAAAGGAGAGTTAGCCAATTAATTACCTTAATTAGCAATAATTAAGGTGATTAATTAAAAGATTAAAGATAAAGCCAAATCTCAATCCAGATCTAGAGAGATCCTCACAACAAATGAAGATTCTGGATATACCACGTGGCCAAACTAACTCTCAACAAACTCCAACAGAAAAATCCAGATCAACGGCCCAGATCTGGCCGCGGGAACGCAAGTGGGTGCGGCAAGATCCTGGCCGTTGAGCCCCGGATTTTGTGGCAACAAACTTTGATCTCGAAGCTTCTCATTTCTGCTATAAATACTGGACCTTCACCTGCGAGCTGAGACTGAATGGAGAAGAGAGGAGATTAGTTTAGTTGTTGTAATTTTCATGTATTTTTCTCTAGGTTTTGTTCTTTAGATCCCTCTTCTTCTTCCCTAGAATTCAATGTAAAAGAGAGTGATTGTGAGGGAGAGAGCTTGTGTAATCAAGAGTGACACTTGAAGCAACAAGGATTGATCCATCCTCCTTCCTCTACTTGAAGCTTGGTTCTAGTTTTCTTGCATTCTTACTTGCTTTATTTTACTTCTTGCTTTAATTACTTGCAATTTACTTCCATGCTTTGTTTTACTTCTTTAATGGCTTCTAGCTAATTTTCCTTCCATGTACTAGCTAACCACTAGTCTTGCCACTTCACTAACTCATGTGTGTTTGCTTAATTTCATCTTGCAAGTGTATGATCTTCTCTTCTCCGACGGTTAAACCACCGTCTTCAAAGTGAGAAAGTAATTAGGTCAACACGCGAGACAAATCCTAAGCCAATGGAGTGACAACATTAGGCAAGCATTCGCTATCAAGAAGTCTAGTAAGTCTTGGCAAGCTAGAAAGGTAAGCTAGTCATGGATCTATTCTTTCTTTAAGTTTCATTTCTTTTCTTGTGAATACCAAATCCTCTTCTTGATTTCTTTTACCGACTTTTCCACCATGAACATAGCCATCCTTTCTTTAGTTTGTTTTCCACTTGATTCACTAATTTTATAAGCAAGAGAAGAATACTCGTTTGTTCACTTCACTACCACACGTTAAAGCTTCCATCGCGAGCTCTCCCTGAGATTCGACTCGGTATAGTCCTATACTATAGCGGAGACAAGAAAGGGTACATCAAATACATTCTTATACACATAAGAAGTATACACCTTCTTAGTCTAATCAGAGGGGGAGCCCAGGCTCAGCTATGGAGTGCTCTGAGTAGGGGGTGTTGCGGTCAAAGGTGGAGTGCGTGACGTAACCGAGGAGAAGGGGGAGAGAGCTGTGGTGGAGGGAGGTATTCTCGCGCTCACCGGCGGAGGAAGAGGAGGTCGCGGATGGGGGAAACTTGGTTGCGGCAAAGGAGAAGGGAAGAAGATAGAATTATGAAGGGGGATTATTGGTTGGGCTATAGGATTAATAGGATTAGTTAAGATTAGATATGTTTTGGTTATGATTTGAGAATTAGTTTGATAGGATTAGGATAAGATAAAATTAGATGGTTAGGGTCATATAAGTAGTGGCTTGGGTTAACGGGTTATAGGTAAAATGGGTTTTGGGTTTCGGGTTTGGATCAATAGAGAAAGGGTATGGGCTAAAGGCTAATGGATTGGGAAAAAAGAAAATGATACTAATAAAAATAACAACACAATAATAATAGTAATTAGCCATATAATAATAGTACATATTGATATATATATATATATATATATATATATATATTCAAATAGGTATTTAACATATAATTTAGTATTATTAATAGGGGATATTACAGTAACCATGCTGTGAAGCCTTTAATTCTTGCCCCCTCTCCCCAGGGCCTTTGGCTGATTTACCGCCATGGCTTGGGTCATCTCGGGCCTTACCTGAATGCACCATTTTTCCTTCCCGCAACACCTTGACCCGGTTCATGTCCTATTGCAGTCTTCCTTGAAGTTTGACCTCGCGAAGAACTCTCTTCCAAGGTTATCTTTGAAACTTCACCTCGAACTGAGTTTCCTTCCTTCAGCTTGTATAACCCTCCACACTTCTCTCTTTTCAGGATTACCCTGTCTCCTTGGCTAACTGTGATGACACCTTGTTGCATTTGGATCCGGCATCCTTCTTCATCAAGCACCCTTATAGATATTAGATTATAGCATGCCTCCAGGACATACTAGACCGCTTCCAGAGCATGTACCGTCCCATCTCTTTTATAACCTTGATTGTCCCAGTGCTAGTGACCTCGCAAGTTAAGCCATCCACCATCTTGACAATCTCTTTCTCCTTTACAACTAAGGAGTTGAACAACTCCTTTTGGGAACATACATGAACTATACTACCTGAATCAAATATCCAGCTTTTACCTCGAGAAGTGTGATCTTCATTGGAAGCCATTAATACTTTTGTTTTCTCTAAAACTATTCAATGCTACGCATGCCTTTGTAGCTTGCCCCTTCTTCTTCAACCACTCTTTTTGATACTTACAGTCATTCTTCTAATGACCTTCCCTGTGACAAAAGTGACACGCCTTTGATGAACCCGGACCTTTCTTTACTTCTCTTCCTTTCCTTCCCGTGACCACCAAACCCGATCCTGTCTGCTCCTCTTGATTTGGTATTTTCTAATCTCATTAGATAAGAGAGTTGGCGTGATCTCCTCAAAGATGAGAGTTTCCTTACTATAGAGCATGGTGGTGATGATGTGATCATATGGCTCTAGAAGCGAATTGAGAAGTATCAACGCCTTATCCTCCTCGATCTTGACATCAACAACTAGAAACTCGCTGATGACCTTGTTGAAGTAAGTTTAGATGCTCTAACACTGCTGCCCCTTCATTCATGCATAGACCATATAGTTTTTCTAGAGATACAGCTTGTTGTAGAAGCTTTTCGTCATATAGTAGCCGTTTCTTTATCCATCATGTTGTATATCACCTCGTCTACGAGACATAGTTGGTTGTACTTGCCGCCTTTAAATTCATTTCCTCTCGATCCTCGTTTGACGTACCTGCATGTTTTACTGACTTCTCATGAAAGGTCTTGCCAAGACCCTGTTGTACTAGTAACGTCTTCACCCTCTTTTGCTATAGGCTAAAGTTTTCTTTACCATCGAACTTCTCGACCTCGAACTTTGTCATAAAACTTCCTATTTTTGACATATTGCCCTTCATTAATGTTTACCTATGATACCAATTGTTGTAACAAAATTGATATTCTACTATACCAATTGTTACTCTCAGGATCTACGTTTGCGAAACTTGACAATATGAACAGTACCTGTAAAGAAAACTATTGTAAAGCAAACTATAATACCTAGACAAAAGAGTAATAAGAAAGAACACGAGGATTTAACGTGATTCGGCCCAAACTTGGCATATGTTCATGGGGAGAGAACTTGAGAGAGCTTTATTAATTACTTGGTATAAAGAGATATAACATTCCTCTTGATGCAATAAGAATATTCACTTTTTTTCTTAATTTAGACTTAAATTACAAGTAGTACCTTCATCTTGCTCCTCTATATACTTGGCTTCCTTCTGATCTTCTTGGTGTTCTCCACTTTTTTTCTCCTTGAGGTCAGCTTGGTTGAGGCAATTATAATACTTGATTACAACCTTTATTTATAAGATTTTACAATACAACTTCTATTTAGACTATGAGATGATCTTGGCCTTTTGATGGTTGAAGAATTTTGATCAATTCTTTTAAGAGTTGATCTTCTTGATCTAGAAGGATTCTAGGCTCTTTAATCTTAAAAACAAACCTTCATTGAATAAGAATTTAATCCAATTTGTATCCTATCAGAGTAAGAAAATTCGTAATCGCCTAAAAAGGAAACTGCTTCACCTTCAATTGCTTCTTCTGCTTCAAACCATCGTCTTCTTTAACTCAATTGGAGTTTCTTAAATTATCTCCTCTTGAAAATAAGGCAAAATCCTAACAGTTACACCATGCAATCTGAATTGGGATAGCATCGTCAGAGGAGAGTTAGCATGGCACGACATCATGATTTTCTAGAAAAGTGAAAATAAAGGTCAATCTAATACACTATGGCATGTTGACTTTTCGAAGTTGCACGACTTTTTAGCAAATTATCCTCATAAATCATATTTTACAGAAAGTTTGAACATTTGGATCTATCCAGACGCACAACAGGAGAAATGAAACTTTTGATAAAGTTATTAATTCAAGTGGTTTTTATTAAAAGAAAATATTTCTCAAAGATTCTAGGTCAACCACCAACTCTTGAGATGTTGAATATTGCCCATTTTTTTGTACTTTTCAGATATTAAAGTTGAAGAGCGAAGAAATTGGTGACAGAGGCAAAAAAAGCATTTACAAGCATGAAATAAATCAATATGGGTTTATAAATAAGAAATTCAATAAGAATGTTTTAGTAAACCAAAGATGTTCTATATACATGAGAATTATCTGGAGTAGGAACTGTAGCCATTGAATGAATGTGCTTTTTGCTGCCGGGTTCAGGACGGGAACAATAGTTATCAAGACCTGATTACAGTACCAGACCCAATCCGATTACCCGTGAGTACAGAACAACAACTGTTCCCATGCCCTTCCAGATAATTCTCATGCAATAAATCAAAGCAGATGAGGCAAGAAAACTTCTTGTCATCACATTTTTGTCCTGGGATCACGGGTTCTGTTGATAGAGATCAATGGAGGGGGTTTTCCCATTGGGTGGCACATTATCATTTTTCTTCGGTAGTTTGAGCTTAATTCTAACGGAAGCAACCAGAGTCCAACTAGTACATGTTTGAGATTGAACATGGTGCTTCTTATATAGGATCGTCCTACTACTTTAATTTACATGTGAAATCAATTGCAGACCATATAATTGCAATTCCACACTGTTGATATTATTCTATGTGACTTCAAGCACACCCATAAAATTTGTTTGGAAATGTTTCAACTAAAAATATAACAAAAACATGTATCATGATCTAAACGGCTGGAACCTTTCCTCTTATCTGAACAATCTGGAATTGTCTGTATGTAACTCTAAATCAGTACACCATGACTTGCATACAAGAATATTACTAATGAAGAGAGGGAGGGAGGGAGGGAGGGAGGGGGAGGGGGGGGGGGGGGGGGGGGAGAGAGAGAGAGAGAGAGAGAGAGAGAGAGAGAGAGAGAGAGAGAGAGAGTTTTACAGTCAATAGTTTTCTTAAAGCCATTTCCTGAAGTATTTACTCAATTTTTATTTTTTTTCAGTTTGTTTTATAAAATGACAGATTAAGTCATAATCAAGGTTCAAAATATTGTATAACGATACTGTCGTATCCTATAATCAGAATTATGGGTATTGTACCACAATGCGACGGGTGAAAGAGAAATTGTCAACAATTTCTAACTTTCATAGAAGATACACTATGTAAGATATCATCCAATATACAAAACCCACCCTCAATAGGACCACAGGTAAAGATCCCATCTTGTCATATTCTTTAACCACAGATGCCTTATATCTAACGTGAACTGGATATTCTTTATTGACATGCACAAATCATGCATGTAAGTGAACAGAAATAAAATGACTGTCTAAGAAAAATAATTTTATACCTATTCCTCTTTCAGATTACTATAGTGCAGTAAGAACATCTGAAAGGCTTAAATCTACATAACTAAGAACCTGCTCAGAAAAATTCATCTAGTTAGTTGGAAACCTATGAGGAAGCTTAACGGTAGGAGATTTGATAGTGGGAATATAACTTGAACGTAATATGGTAATCCTAAAATCAATAACATGTTTTCTTGTTATGGGTTCAACCAGCGTATAACACTTGATAGGGCTATTCAGTTCTACATAGTTTACCAGTTGCCCAAAAATTCAACTAAATAACTTACATGTAGTTATTAAGAGCTTTGGGAAAAAACGTAACTACTCTGATCAACAGTTCACTGCCTAATCTTTTAGAACAGCACAAGAAATCTTCTCCATTGAGAAAGGATCCCACCACCTTTTCCCCCCTTGTGCAACTGAAGCGTAAATGTAGAGGTTGTTGGAATCCAAACAGCAGAGAATAACAATACCAGAGAATAGTCACCAATCACACGAACAAATAAATAAAGAAAAGAAAGAGATAATACAAGATTTAACGAGGTTTGGTAATTTACTTACGTCCTCGGAACAGAAGGCGGGAGAGTTCTTATCGAATCAATCAATTACAGGTTACAAATGTTGGGGACAATACTCTTCTTTATATAGCCAAAGAAGCCACGAAAAAAGAGAACCAAAAATACTGAAATCAGATCAAAAACGAACTCAGAATCAAACTTGGAACAGCCGCCTTAGTCGACTATAAGTCGATTAATCAGTGTTATTAGTCGACTATGAAATATCTTAGTCGACTAGTCTGTATTAAAACAGAAACTCCTACTCTCTGTATCCAATCATTAGTCAATTAGGCCCAATATTGGTCGACTAGGCTGTGTTCCTCCTGTGCAATCCACCATTGATACGACTGATACGATTTCATATTTCCCACAAATCTGAGAGTGATGAGCTTGAGGAAATACAATATTTTCATGAGAGAGAGAATACTAGAGAGAGAGAGAGAGTATTTAAGTTTATAAAACTACTCTGACTGAACTACCAAGGGAAACATTCAAAGAATATAGAAAGCTGACTCATGAGAAACTACCAAGGCAAACATAAAATGGAACATAAAAGAAAGTAAGATAAAGGACGACACTGAGCACAAAAGTCACATATTCAAAAAGACAAGAAAAATAAAAGAGACAAAAAAATGAAGAGATGGTGAACTATGTCTAGAAAGTTTAGTTCTAAAAACCAAATGTAAATAATACTATATATATGTCAAATTTTATAAGTCGATCACCTAATTACACGTACGCACGTTCAACGGGAGAAAAATTTAATACTAACAAACGTTAAACATTTTTGGCGTCTATTTTAGCTTATTTTAGATTACTTAATGGATAAATAGATTCTATAACGAAGATGTAAACTAAATTACATTTAAAATTAAGTGTAAACACATGCATGCAAGCATATTAAAGAGGATGTACTATTAACAATTTACTAAATTGTAATACCCATGTTTTCTAGTACTTGATTTAAAAAAAATATTTTAATGTGTATGTAATTTGTATTAGGAGATTAATTATGATTTGTATGAGTTACCATTATCTTTATTATTTATTTTAATTACCATTAATAGGCAATTGGAATGGATTATTATTACTATTACTATTTTTATGTGTTGCTATTAGTATTATTATTAATAATACTATTGTATTTATTTATTATTTCTAGTAGCATTTTCTTTTCCCCTGATTTGAAATCTTTACCTATTATTTACATGAAACCCATTAACTTGAAACCCAATCTCTCTTACTCTATATATAATCTTCTAAATCTAATCTTATTCATCTAACCCTAATCTTCTCCATCCCCATTTCCAGCCGCCTACCACCATAGCCACACCCCACGGCCGAGATCCCCAACTCCTCTATGGCCGCCATCCACGTCCGTGCACTCCCCTCCTTGTCGCCAAAGCTCCGTCAATGGCCGAGTACTCTTGCCCCAACTCCTCCTCCGAGTACACCCCCCAAGCCCTGCCAACCCATCCTCCCTCCTTGGCCAGGAACCTCACCCAGCCTTGGATCCTCCCTTCTGCTCCTTGTTGTGCGCCAACAGCACCACAGGCAGCCCGTACCCCCCTTGCAACACCACGGCAACGAGCAATCCATGGCAGCAAACTTCACGGCTTGCCGAGCCCAAGCCTTCCCCTCCTCAACCTTCGCATGCGGCAGCACTCAATAGCACCTCCATGGCGTGATCTTCCCTCAGGCCTTCATCTCCACCTCTCCGACAAGCGCCAACACCCCTTGCGCGAGTACCCCCTTAGGCCGAGCTCCTCCCCACTTGGTTATGCCTCCTCTTGGCTGCTGCCAACAGCCAATGCCGAGACCCCCCTCCCCTAAGACAACAGCCGTGAGTTTCTCCACCTCTTTCTTAAACAATTTCTCTCTCTCTCTAATTATATTTATGTGTTTAATTTATGTGTGCAGCTGTATGAAGTTGAGTGCTCTGTATGAGTGTAACATGTGCATGTGTGTGAGTTTCTCCACCTAAGCCCCCGACATCCACTAACAGGCCATACCGCATCTCCCCTCTCTTGGTCGAGATCTCCAACTCTGATGAACTTCGGCAACCTGCGACTCCACGATCTCCTCCGCGGGCACTCCGGCAATCCTTTGTGCCCCTCCGCTCCTCCGCCGGTGCACCAAAGCTCCTCCGTGGCGGCCGTGACTCCCATGTGCATGAACTCCCCTCCATAACTCTTTTCTCTTTCTTTGCATATTCCTAAGTGTGTACAAATTATTATATGTAGGTGTGTTTGTGAATGTGTGTAATTAATGTATGTGTGTGTGTTTGTAATTATATGGTGGGTGATAATGTGTGTAGTTTTGTAATTAATGGGTGAGTTTTAATTAATGTGTGTGTGTGTTAATGTTTAGTGGGTGTTAATGTGTGTGTGTGTGAATTATTTGTGTGTTAACATGGATGTGTGAGTGAGTTTGTGTGTGCGTGCGTGAGTTCTTTTGTGTGTGTATGTATGGATATCCATGATGTGTGATGTATGTATGTGTAAATAATATGTATGTATGAGTATATTATGTATATTGGTTTACACGTGTGTATATGTGTATGTGAATATATGTGGTGTGTGTATGTATATGGGTGTATGTTCATGTGAGTTCATAGGTTGGGTTGCGTGTTACAGCGTTTCGGACGCGTTTGATGAGATCCGGACCTATTGCAGAAGACTCAGAATTGTATTTGTTATGGACCTGATACACTGACGATTCGAAAATTGATCCATGGGATGATTCAGAGGTTCGTACCGGTTCATGCTGTGAAGATCAGAAGTCGATTTGGTTCCAAAACTGTGTCATTTCATGTGAGTATTGCTCTTTTATCACTTCCTCATTTATCATTGCCAGTAGCATTTATATATTACTTGTATCATTTCATATGACCATCTAATATATTTTACCAATATGATTATCTGTATAACTTCATGAGATATCTTTGTGCATTTACTTTAATTATGAGTTAATCTGAGTATTTATCAACGTCATTTCATGTGTTAGATATTCAACGCTTTTAGTCCAGGACTAGTTGTGGTATAACTTTAGACTGTGACTTGTCTCGATCTATAGAATGACTAATGTAGCTCATATTTGAGGACAGATAGCATAACTCATGTGTAGCATTTATAGGACAATTATTTGGTTAATTGAAACTTGCATAATAGTTACTTGTTGATTGATTGGTGAGTCGATGAGGGCTAGATTGTCAGGTATCAGTCCTTTTTTATGTTTAGTGGTATTTAGTGTTACTTGGCAATTCTTGATGTTACCTTATTGATATTGAGTATCAGATGTATATGAACCATGTATCTTGATATTGATTTATTAGACTTATATCATTTTATGTGTAACCGTTTCGGATTCAGATTTAGTTGTGATAAATCTTAGAATATAAATTGATTGATTTTAAGATTGATTGGCTCCTGATTGAGGTTAAAAATTCATATTTTATGTAGAGTACTTATCAAACTTGATATTCATATATTTGGTGATAAGTTAGATGGGGATTCATTATATTCTGAGTGTAAATTATATATGATGTTACCTTATTAAAAGACTGATCTTCTGATACTTGAACTGATATAGACTTAGTTAGAGTTGGAGTTGATCGACATGAGGTTAGTGTTCGTTTCAGAGGATTATATCAGGTTTCTGATGAGATTGATGCAATTGGATTTATAGTTGTGGGTATTTTCAATTTTACCTTTGATTATACTGTTTAAGTATTGATGTCTTGTTGATGTTGATTATCAGACATAGATTTGGTTAACCTGACCTGCTGCATGTATATACATAATCGGTTAGTTACTTAGATTCTGAATCTTGTGACTGGGCTAAATAAAAGTGGAAGTGTATGATGATCTTGATTGGATTGGATAGTGATGATTGGTTAGATATAAATGAGTATGTATTTTTCTATGTTGAGACTTGGATATATGATGACTTCAAGTATCTGAGTTAATTTTATAATTGCCTGGATTATTCTGTTCATACCTATATGTCATTACTCATCCTGAATAACATAATTTACCTGAAAAACTTGACTAATTATACTTAACATCTACCTGATAACTATATTGTCCATGTTACTATAATAGCTGGAAAAATATTGTATACGGAAATAACACCCTCATGTTATACTTGTTACATGTCCTGTTACATCGGTACCTTGTGATTAGTCTCTAATTTTGCATAATTTTCATCATATTCTCATATTTATTTCATGTAAAATTTTGCTAATAAAACCTTGCTTGCTTGATCCTAGGTCCATGATATGCAAATGAAGAAGAAGACCTAAATCACCATTTAATTGGTGATTAAAAGCCTACCAAGTAGCCATTGACTTTAGGGTGAAAATTTTGTCAGCCCAGGGTATCAAATCGCAAATCCAGAAGATCAAGGCATCAGAAGATAGTCTGGGCGACGCGCTGCCCGAAGCCAGGCGCGCGCCGCCCTGGCAGGGCCACGAAAACGCGGCCCAGGCCGCGCGCGCGCCCTGCGCTTTGGGCCACGTGTCGTTCACGTGGCCCCCTTTCCCTGGTGCCTATAAATGCCCCTAAGGGGTCTTCAGTTTGAGCAGATCCAGAGCTTTAGTAAGTTTTTGTAATCTTATTTTTAGGTTTGTAGTTGTTATTGTTGTCCTTCTTCTTGTTGTTGTTTTAGCCATTAGAGTGAAAGAGAGTGTGTGTAAGTGTTGTATTTGAAGGGTGACAAGCTAATACAAGTACTACTTCTCTTCCTTCTTTCCATTTACTTGTCATTGCCATTTACTTTTACTTCTTTATTGCAGTGTAACTTCCTTCTTCTTCACTTCTTTTCTTTTACTTTGTTGTAGTGTAACTTCCTTTCTTTAACTTTTCTTTTCTTTTGTTTTCTTGTAGCATAACTCTCTCTCTCCACTTCTTTTTCTTTGTTGTTTCTTTTACTTTTATGGCTAACTAACTTTTCCTTAGCATGGCTAACTAACTACTAACCCACTAATTTCTAACACTTGATTGATAACCCACATGAGTCAATAGTATCAAACAAGCCTTGTGCAAACAAGAGCTATGGCATCTTAAGACGAGGGTCTAACTCTAATTTACCTACAAGTATTTACTTTCTTATACTCATACTTAATGAGTTTTTGATGATCTGTGGGTTGTGTACTTTGCTTGTTATTACAAGTTAGAGACTTTTCCTTTTAACTTTACCGATATCGTTAGTACACTCGTGTCTTTCCTTATTCTCACCTTCTATTGGATCTTGATAAGAGAATGTCCGAGTTTTTGCCGTGTAAAGCTAAGTTTTAGGATGAACTTTCACTCAATTTCCATGTGAATAGTTCCAATGCAAAAGGGTGTGTGTTCGCCTATAATCCATCGTGAGGCTATCTTCCAAAAGTTAGAAATTAGTGGGAGCACTTAGTAGAAAGTTAGCCATGCATTTTTACAACTAAGAAAAAAATTACTTTTACAACCACCAAAACATTTTCCAACAATTCTTAAAAACAACTTGTTTTCACTCTCAATTCTTTATTTGAAAATAAGAACTTTCTTTCTTCTTGAACTTTGAAGCCGCATCAAGCTTGCATCGCTCTCCCTCCTTGTGGATACGACCCATAGCCACTTCGCTACTACGTAAGATTCGCAAAGCAGTAACATCAACCCACACTCTTTTTACATATTCTTGTACTCACTTTTTGATGATCAAATTTTGGCGCCATTGCGGGGAGGGAACGGCTTTGTTGTTCAATACTAAAGATTGTTCTTTATTTTGTGTGTAGGAGAAGTACCAGGAGCTCACTACCACGGGAAGCGAAGGAGGTGGCCAAGGACATTGCGCGAGGATTATTTGCCCTCAGAAAAATTCGTGTAAAGCGAGTTTTTCCGATTGAAGTACTAACAAACTCATTTGCAGGGTTGCCGAAAGCCGTTCCTTGGATGTTTCGCCTTATGCATGTGTAATAAATTCAACAGAAATTCACTTGTTGCTTAATTAAAATTTGGATTAGACTTTTGCATTTAGAGCACGTGTCTATTTCAATTCATTTCAATTTCTGTTGAAGAGTGCAGGAGAAAAGGTATTTGTGCATTCATATAGAATAGGACCAACATTTTGAAGTGATTTACCGCTTTGAATGTTAACTTATTGTGAATAAACTGCACACTTGTACAATTGACTTTAAGGGTAAAACCCATAAACAAAATAAGGTGGGGATTTTATCACCCTTCCTTAGCCCAAAAATCATCTCCAAGTGCACTCACATTTTCTCAAGCCTTAACTAAAAATCAATAGATGTTCTCACTAAGAGATTAACCGAGGTTGGAAATTGTAAGAACTATACTCCTGCAAAATCGGTGTCTAAGAAAAGTGGATTTAGAGGTAAAGCCTCGAAAGCTCCGTGGTTGGCGTAATTAGGCCCGTGACTCCGCCCGGATACCTCCCCCGAGCTTTGCCCTTTCCTGGCCGATTAGCTTGTAGTCGAGTTCCTGCAACAACCTTCCCCGGAGAATCGACCAGTTAGGAGTCGTCTTGGTTGGTCTAGGTACCTGGTGGTTGTTTTTCTCTCTTTTGTTTGTTTTTTGTTCTTTTTCGATTGTTTGTTGTCTTCACGTTGTTTGTGGTGTGCTGCATGCAAGAGTGGGTGAGAGATCCGTCAACTTCCAGATTAACAAGAAATACTTCTCTACCCTTGCATTCAGAACCGGTGATGGCGTAACTTCAGGATAGATTTTACCCGATCAGAACTTCACTTCCATTTTGAATAAAACTTCCTGATGCAAACGGAAATAACTTCGAGTTAAAGTCCCAATTCATTAACACTCTTCCCAAATTTCATGGTTTAGAATCAGAAGATGCATACTTCTTTGTTAGGAAATTTGAAGAAGTATGCCTCATGATGCGTATACCTCAGCTAGGAGACGATGTCGTTAGGTTACGTTTCATCCCTTTTCCCTAAAGGACCTAGCTAAGAAGTGGTTGTACAGCTTGGTAGCAGATTCAGTCACGACCTGGGATGATTTCGTCAAGACCTTCTTCAAGAAATTCTACCCAATTCACAAAACTGCTCTCATTAGGAAGAACATCATGCAGTTTAGACAAGACCCTAGCGAACCATTTTGGAGATACTTTGAGCGATTCAAAGATCTCCTAGCTCAGTCCCTCATTATGGCATGGAGAAATGGCGTCAGTGCCAGATTCTTTACGATGGTCTAGATTATCAGACTAAAACCCTGTTGAAATCATGTATCAGGGAGGGTTCTTGCAGAAGGATGAGAATCAGGGGTGGATTTATTTGAGGATTTATCGGAGAAAACCCTACAATTGGAGCCAGCCTCGAGAAACCTAGGAATTCACAATTCATAGCTTCAAGAGGAGGGCTCCTATCTCTAGAATCATCCATAGCTACCGAGGTTAAGATTGCTACCCTAATGAGAAGGATAGAGGCTCTGGAAACTAAAGAGCCTACCAATGTCAACTAGATCAACCCACCACCAATTCACAATCCGGGTTTTTCGTACTGTCAGGCACCAACCATGTCTTTGAAGAGTGCCTGTTTTCCACACCCAACAGTGCCACCGGAACACCTAAACGCGGCTTATTCACGGCCGCCATACAACCCCTACTCACGAACATACAATCCCGGCTGGAGAAATCACCCCAATTTCTCCTGGCTCAAAACAATCCTCCCAGGCTTAATTTTTTCCACAATTTTCACCATCCTACTCCTCCACCAACTTTTCTCAATCAAGACCCAGCTTCCTCCTCCTAAGACTCACCAATGGAAAAGAAAATCAGTAAATTGAAGGAGAGCATAGAGGCTTTCATAAAGTCCCAAACCGCTTTTATGCAAAATCAGGGACAAACTCTGAACAATCATTCACAGGCTATATCGAGATTAGAAATGCAGATGAGCCAGTTAGCTAGCTCCCTATGTGAAAGACCAAAAGGTACTTTGCCTAGTCAGCCGCTAGTTAACCCAAAAACTTCCAATCAAGCATATGAAATTCAGGATCTATCGATTAACCAGTGCAATGATGTTCACACACTGCGATCTGGAAAGAAGGTAGACTACCAGGTCTACCAACAGAAAAGTCCTGTCCATCCTGATCCCACTCCAGCCTCAACCTCTGCTAATTCCTCCCAATCCGCTCCACAAACATCTGATGAGGACAAAGCTGCTGAACAAGTTTCATAAGCCTGTAGCACCCTTTCCCAATAGGCTTAGGAACAACAATAAGAATATGCACATGGAGAAAATGCTAGAGATGTTCAACCAGGTCAAATTGAATGTGCCACTTCGTGACGCTATCCAACAAGTCCCGGCTTATGCAAATTTCTTAGAGATAAGTGTACGAAGAAGAGAAAGAACAATGTACCTAAGAAAGTTCTTGGCCACTAATATAAGCAAAAATCTGTCTGGTCCATTCCGGTGAAATACAAGGATCCCGGATGTCCCATCATTTCCTGCACCATACGACAGACCGAAATCAGTAGAGCGCTTCTTGACCTCGGAGCAAGTATCAACTTGCTACCTCTCTCAGTATACCAGCAACTTGGGTTGGTGAGCTAAGCCCAACTCGAGTCACCATTCAGCTAGCTGACCGATCTGTGAAGATCCCGAAGGGAAAATCACAGACGTCCTCATTCGGGTGGGGGATTTTATTTACCCCGTTGACTTCATTGTGCTTGAGACCCAACATGTGTCCAATCCTAGGTCTCAAACTCCCGTCATCTTAGGGCGCCCATTCCTTGCTACATCCAATGCCATAATCAACTATAAACAACAGGTCCATACGATTGACTTTTGGAGGCATGACGAAGGAAGTCAATGTCTTCAATCTTGGAAGACAACTAGGGATGTCAATGATCAGACGTTTGAGGGTCAATTCTATTGAAAACCTGACCAGTGAGCATGAGGCAAGCATGGAGACAGAAACTGAGGCAGAGTTTGATCTGGAGGCTGAGGATTTTAATTTAGACCAGATCGTAAATTCAGTAGTGGATTGGGCGTCAAGCCCAGGTGTACCTCATTATAGGATTGAAGCCCAGAGATTGCCTCCAATGAAGCACACCTTCCCTAGAGCTAAAAGCCCTGCCCGAACACCTCAAGTACACCTACCTGGACGGAAAGGACACCTTGCCAGTCATCATAGCATCCCACCTGACTGAGTAACAAGAGGACAGCTTAATGTCTATTCTGAAAAGACATAAGGAAGCCATTGGATGGACGATGAAGGACATTAAGGGAATAAGTTCAGCCATAGTACAACATAGAATCCATTTAGTCGATGAAGCAACCCCTAGGAGGGACCCACAACGCAGGCTTAGCCCTCTCATGTAAGAGGTAGTTAAGGCTGAAATTCTGAAACTATTAGATAATGGGATAATTTATCCCATTTCTGATAGCCAATGGATTGGCCCTGTTCATACGGTCCCAAAGAAGGCTGACTTTACGGTAGTAGAAAATGAGAAAAAAGTGTTGGTACAAACAAGAGTGCCTACCAGGTTCGTGTTCGTATCGACTACAGGAAGCTGAATGCAGCTACCCGTAAAGACCACTTCCCGCTACCCTTCATCGACCAAATGCTTGAGCGTTTGGCTGGACATGAGTACTACTGCTTTCTAGATGGGTACTCAGAATACAATCAAATCCCCATTACTGCAGAAGACCAGCAAAAGACGACGTTCACATGCCCGTTCGAACCTTTGCTTATCGGCGCATGCCTTTTGGATTGTGCAATGCTCCCGCAATGTTCCAACGGTGCATGCTTAGTTTGTTCTCTGACATGGTGGAACGTTTTCTTGAGATTTTCATGGATGACTTCTCCATCTACGGAGATTCATTTGATCAGTGTTCTTCATCACCTAGAGTTAGTGCTATAAAGATGCATTGAGAAGAACCTAACTCTAAACTGGAAAAAATGTCACTTCATGGTGAAACAGGGGATTGTCTTTGTAACGGCCCCAGGTTTAATTACCTCAATACCATGAATCATCAACCGTATTTCTCGTTAATCAGAATATACTAAAGAAATTTCGGCTAACATCAGCCTACTTATAAATCTCATTTCATCATATAGTTCATTCAAGTCCATCAAATAAACAATACAAAAGAGTGCTCTCGTGATATACTATTCTAACTCATAGTGACTAATAACATCAGAGTTTAATAAAAGGATTTACATTCTACAATAAGTACATATGTTATCTCAGGGGAACATCCTTGCAGCTCTAAGTCGAACCTTCGCCTGCCATGACCTGAAAATATCAATCTGTGGTGGGGTGAGCTCAACAGCTCAGCGAGTGAAGTCATTCAAAATAGAGTTTATATGATACTACCATTGTACTTCAAGTATTATGCAGTTAAGCAATATCAAAAATCATTTTCAATACTTTCTACTTGTGGTTGATACTGCAGCTTATGAATCATAGACTCTTTCTATTATCTGATACTTCTTATATGTATTCTTCTGTGTACACGTGACCAATATATATCATTAACATACAATCTCAATGATTTTTGCAATACTTGACCTACTCATTAGTCTCTTATAATCACCTCTCCGGTTCCCAGTTTGTAACATGTTCGTATTTCCTATATTAAGTCATGATCACAACACAACTCTTAGAGAGCCTAATCTTACTCACTAGATTAGTTAAAGTGTGGTTTAATATTGCACCTTCCGCAATATACATATGACATCACACACTACTTATGATAGTACCCAATTATAAATGTGTTCGTACATGAAGAAATACGGAAACTCACATTTATATTGGATGCCACAACAATCTGTTTACCTGATGTCATACACAACTATGTGCATACACTAGGTGCCATACATATTAACATCCTTAATTCGGATATCATAAACAATCATATCCATATACCGGATATCATAAACAATCAAATGCATATTTCAATAAAATAATATCAATACTCCCCTTCGATCACCTCCGGTTCAACCCGGTCCCTTCCTCCAATACGTTATACCACGTATTATTCTCCCCTTCGATCACCTCCGTTCAACCCGGTCCCTTCCTCCGATACGTTATACCACGTATTATTCTCCCCTTCGATCACCTCCGGTTCAACCCGGTCCTTTCCTCCAAACATGCGATAATCATATCCTTCATGTAATAACCACATGCAAGGATCATAAGATAATGCCAACATAGAATTCACATGATTCCTATTTTACATGATGCCATAATAAGAGACATAACATGTATAAGTAACCACTTATTAAACTAACAACATGCAAGCCTTTTTAGATAACTAACATGTTATATCATTCCAATATATGTGTAGCCAAACATGTGCATGAAGTCAAGTATGATGCTCATTCGTAAAACTATTTCCTTTTAAGAGGCATGTGTTAGACTACAATGCATACACAATAACGTGTCGATCATGCACCCATGTAAGCATCCAACTAAATGATCCCTAATATCTTACCGGTCAAGTTCTGACTCGTAGTACCGGTATTCGCTTTTCCTAATCATAATACTTATTCACCATTTATCATATAATTAACAGTCGGGATTAGTCATCATTTGCCTCTTTTATCCTCAGGCAAACTGTCTATTGGTTACAACTTGATTTAATTCAGAATCTTCTCATTACTTCTGATATTAATGAATTATTACACTTTCAACATCATAATTATCCTTTATTTCACGTAAGGACTGGTTTTAGTACTTTTATTTGGTACATCCCAAATTTATCTCGGGTTCCACCACTACTGGTGTTAACGCTACTGACTTCTATACGGCATATTCTGTTATTGCTTATTTTTATCTACTAGTTCCAGACCACACAGTCATTACTAGTCAAATCATCATCTGCGTTTATGAATCAAACCACACACATATGTATATGCGTACACGTACACATATCACTTGCCCATACTGGATTACTAATCTCATTGACACGCCGCTTAATCATTCGTCCGTCTTACTAACCTTCAATTATTAAGGTAATTGTCTAACTCTTACCGGTTAGATATATTGGTGTCACTATAAAGATGTGACTTTCAAGCTTAATAGAGGATTCCAATGTTCTGCTAAATCAATTACAAGGATACCCGAAAGTCTCCGTGTATAGAGTAGGCATACCAAAATACTAGTTCAATACTATTGGTGTTTGTTTTGTTGATATCGAATTATCCATCATAATCGATATACTTAATATTAAGTTGTCAGATTTACTCAATACTGACTCTAACAGGTTTTCACCAGTTAAATCACTCGCTTGATACTTTACAACATCTTCGGTCGCCCTTTATCTGATAATCATCAGACCGATCTTATAAGTAGTTTTCATTAATAAATATTAATCGCCAAAATGCGATATCTACTAGCGAGTTCTGTTCAAAGGTTTTATTCTTCCACCTCTCATTAGGTTCGATAATTCTTAATTATTTATCTATCAAATTGCTTTCAGTTGCTACCGATTAACAACTTAATCGTACATAATCATGTAGGTCACCAGCTGACCCTTGCTGTCTCAAGTGTGCTAGTTGATACACGAAATCACGTTATGAGCGTATATATATCATGAAACACAATAAATACGAAAATAATATTCATAATATCAATACTCAACATACTACATAATATTTGAGTACCCCGTATACTTAGCTTAACAATGAGCTTTGATATTCAATTTACTTTTCAAGCATGTCCGATATATTAGGAATTCGGTTACTCTAATTCATTTCGTTATCAATTACTTTGATCAGTTCCATCATTATCGGTTCGCGTTCACCGTTGCTAATTAACAGAAATGTCCCGATCCCATCCAGTTATCAATATTTAACAAAACCTTCAATACCTAACATGTACGTTATTTCTATCATACTGCATCAATTACATGTATCCCAATTGACAGAGTTTTCTATATCGCGGTTACATCGAGTTACTCGAAGATAATTTCCAATCTCATTTGCTTAGTTCAATCCTAATATCACTTAGGATTCTGCTTATACCAGTATCACATAACTGATTCTATAATTATCCAATCATGGTTGATGGGTCTCAAGTGATCTTTTATCTTAATTGTAATTATCTCTTTATTAATAATAACAGTCATGATCTGTAATCGGTTCCCGGTTGTCACTGTTTAGTCCACTCACAGAGTGTACGGTGTTAACCAATTGCCATCCGATTATTATTATCCTTAACTATTACTTTCATAACAGGTTAGACATCACCTGCATTAATATCGATCTTCATCTAATTATCATCATTATTACATTAATAGTCATACACATGCAATCACAGTGTAATGGAATCGGAGGTAAACTTTACCCACTTAATGACTTTCAGGTTGAGTGACATCAATATTCATCACAGACGGGTATATGTTATTAACCAAAATTTAAACTTTACCATTTCTATCAGGACCCAACACTTAATTGTTCGATTCTCAGTCCTAGCAAATACTCGCAGCATATACATGATGCTCAGAATTCCACAAACACATAATTTATGTGGCACACGGCCTATGCGCATCATTTTAATACACTTACAGACTCTTATGGTCATATAATAGTGAATTTTAAATAACAATTCTCAATTTGGTATCATACCTGTATTAGGTTCACACACATATACATAACATATCCGTGGTGTTCGTTATTCGGATACTCTATTTGGATTTCGGTTCCATAACACCAATTCACTTTTACAATAACTATCGCAATCATCTTTATAATGACGTAACCTCTTAGTTCCATGGATCCATATTATCAATAATTTCCCATCAACATTATTTCTAAATTGGGAAAAGTAAGATTTAAGTTAGGACTTCCACTCACCGAGTATACCGATATATTTCGAACACCAATACCGTATACTGATATACCGATGTGTAGCTCTTGTTTTCACGATCACAACGGCTCAAGAATCGTCCGAATCCGACTTCGGATGGCCAAGATATCGTCCGGAAACCAAAACCAATATAAAAGGTTAGATACGTAATAACTGAAAATAATAAGGGGCTGTTTGTAATTTTCCAGGGGCGCCAAGTAATTATTTAACCTCACTGGCCTAAATGAAATTTTACCTTATAGAAATGGGTTGGATTCTTAACGGTCTGGTCGGGTTTACTTTAAAACCCAAACCCAAACCCAATATGGTTTTCCCCATACGCAGCGGCAGCAGCAGCAGCAGCCGCGCGCTGCTGTTGCTCCCTGCGGCCGCCGCGGCCGCCGCCGCCGCCCAGCCCGCGGTGGCGCGGCCGCCTCCTCGACGCCGGCACCTCTCCGGCGTCGCTCCGGCGACGCTCCAGCGTCGCTCCAGCCAACCCGCGAGAGAGAGAGGAGTGGGAGATAAAGAGAGAGGCAGGTGGGGGCTTGGTGCTCCCCCACCCCCATGCCGGCCCACGTCGGCCCCTGGCCGCCGGCGCCGCCGCCGTTTCCTGGCCTCCGGCCAACACCCACAGAGAGAGAGAGAGTGAGAGAGAGGAAGATGAGAGTGAGAGAGAGAGAGAGAGGAAGATGAGAGTGAGAGAGAGAGAGAGAGAGAGAGAAAGTGAGTTTTTTATTTCTCTCTCCCCCACCTACTCCCACCTACTCCCACTACTCCCCATACTCCCCATACATCCCATACCTATTATTTTATTTATTCTTTATATTTTTTATATTTTCATTTTCATTTTCCAATTTATTTAATACAACCAAAAATAGTATGAATACCAATACCTGGTATTTATACGAGTATTTCATACAGTGAATACACCCAGTATTTAATACGATCAATTCATGCATCATATACATCCATGCATAATTCTAGGAAAATATTATTAGCAATAATATTACTTTAACTCAGGGTTTAATAATCCGGGTGTTACATCCTACCCCCCTTAGAAAAGTTTCGTCCTCGAAACTTGACAAATCTGATAATAGGTAAGAGTAATACTTTCAATTTCTTCTTTATCTCATGAAATCTTTCTTCTAATAAAGCAATTTTTGTTCTCTTCCGGCCATACATTTTCTTATGTTTCAAAACATGCAATATATGTCCAATATTATCACTTTCATACAGAATATATTTTACACATACTTTATATCATTACATTCACCATCATACTTGTGATATACACATCATATGATATCACATACACACATCACACTTGGTGATAATTGTGTTATATATCATCACACATCGTACCAGCACATACACATACCATACCTGATGATACACCCATCACTATATTCAATATGGTTCTTCCGTTCTGATTAGGTCTTATCTTGCCTGATATTTTTGTCATTTCCTTATCCCAGTGTCCCATACCACTGGTAGTTCATACTAAGGGCCCGCACCCCTAATAGAACTCATCCGAATCAAAGTATATGCGGGTATACTTTCATTCGAATATAAGAAAAAGTTAAATATCATGCATTTTGAGATTAATCATACGCATAAGAACCCATTACGCCTATGAATTCTTACATCAAGCACACATTCATTCAAACAACTGCGCACTGCGACACACGCAACATTCATTATAACAATCAATGTTATTCCTGAACCAATGACTTAAATCATCTCTAGGCTAATACTGCCTTAGACCTACACCTGAGTTCTACTCCAAGTTTCTAAGCCTAAGCTCTCTGATACCAACTGTAACGGCCCCAGGTTTAATTACCACAAATTCCATGATCATCAACTCTAATGCTCGTTAATCAGGATATATAAGAGAAATTTCGGCTAACATCAGCCTACTTATAGATCTCATATTCATCATATAGTCCATCCCAAGGTCCATCACATAAACATATACAGGAGAGTGCTCCCTGATATACTATTCTAACTCATGGTGACTAATAACATCAGTTTACATCCTACAATAAGTACATACATTAACTCAGGAGAACCTCCTTGTAGCTCTAAGTCGAACCTTCGCCTTGCCGTGACCTGAAAATAATCAATCTGTGGTGGGGTGAGCTCAACAGCTCAGTGAGAGAAGTCATTCAAAATAAAGTTGTATGATACTACCATTGTACTTGAAGTATTAACTGGTTGAGCAATGTCAAAATATCAGTTTCAATACTTTCTACTTGAGTTGATACTGCAGTTTATAAATCATAGACCCTTTCTATTATCTGTTACTTTTTCATAAGTACTCTTCTGGGTACATGTGAACATATTTTATTATTATACCATTTCAATGATTTTGCAATACTTAACCTACTCGTAGTCTCTTATAATCACTCTTCCGGTTTCCAGTTTGTACATGTTCGTATTACATATATATGTAGTCATGATCACAACACAACTCTTATTGAGCCTAATCTTACTCACTAGATTAGTTGAAGTATGGTTCAATATTGCACCTTCCGCAATATACAAATGACATCACACACTACTCATGATAGTATCTAATTATGAATGTGTTCATACATGAAGAAATACGGAATACTCACATCCATATACTGGATGTCATAACAATCATATCCATGTACCGGATATCATAAACAATCATATGCATGTACTAGGTGTCATACCTATTAACATTCATAATCGGGTATCATAACAATCATATCCATATACATACATATAATCTCCCCTTCTACGCCTCCGGTTCAACCCGGTCCCTTCCTCCGTAAATCTCCCCTTCTACGCCTCCGGTTCAACCCGGTCCCTTCCTCCATGAAATCTCCCTTCTACGCCTCCGGTTCAACCCGGTCCCTTCCTCCAAACATGCGATAAATTCATGTAATAACCACATGCAAGAATTCATAATAATGTCAACATAGGAATTCACATGGTTCCTACTTTACATGATGCCAATAATAAGAAAGACATTAACATGTATAAGTAACCACTTATTAAACTAACAACATGCAAGCCTTTTTAAGATAACTAACATGTTATATCATTCCAATAAATGTGTAGCCAAACATGTGCATGAAGTCAAGTATGATGCTCATTCGTAAAACTATTTCCTTTTAAGGCATGTGTTAAACTACAATGCATACACAATAACGTGTCGATCATGCACCCATGTAAGCATCCAACTCAATGATCCCCAATATCTTACCGGTCCAGTTCTGACTCGTAGTACCGGTATTCACTTTTCCTAATCATAATACTTATTCACCATTTATCATATAATTAACAGTCGGGATTAGTCATCATTTGCCTCTTTTATCCTCAGGCAAACTGTCTATTGGTTACAACTTGATTTAATTCAGAATCTTCTCATTACTTCTGATATTAATGAATTATTACACTTTCAACATCATAATTATCCTTTATTTCACGTAAGGACTGGTTTTAGTACTTTTATTTAGTACATCCCAATTTATCTCGGGTTCCACCACTACTGGTGTTAACGCTACTGACTTCTATACGGCATATTCTGTTATTGCTTATTTTTATCTACTAGTTCCAGACCACACAGTCATTACTAGTCAAATCATCATCTGCGTTTGCATATGAATCAAACCACACACATATGTATATGCGTACACGTACACATATCACTTACCCATACTGGATTACTAATCTCATTGACACGCTGCTTAATCATTCGTCCGTCTTACTAACCTTCAATTATTAAGGTAATTGTCTAACTCTTACCGGTTAGATATAATCGGTGTCACTATAAAGATGTGACTTTCAAGCTTAATAGAGGATTCCAATGTTCTGCTAAATCAATACAAGGATACCCGAAAGTCTCCGGTGTATCGAGTAGGCATACCACAATACTAGTTCAATACTATCGGTATTGTTTTGTTGATATCGAATTATTCATCATAATCGATATACTTAATATTAAGTTGTCAGATTTACTCAATACTGACTCTAACAGGTTTTCACCAGTTAAATCACTCGCTTGATACTTTACAACATCATCGGTCGCCCATTATCTGATAATCATCAGACCTGATCTTATAAGTAGTTTTCATTAATAAATATTAATCGCCAAAAATGCGATATCTACTAGCGAGTTCTGTTTCAAAGGTTTTATTCTTCCACCTCTCATTAGGTTCGATAATTCTTAATTATTTATCTATCAAATTGCTTTCAGTTGCTACCGATTAACAACTTAATCGATATATAATCATGTAGGTCACCAGCTGACCCTTGCTGTCTCAAGTGTGCTAGTTGATACACGAAATCACGTTATGAGCGTATATATATCATGAAACACAATAAATACGAAAATAATATTCATAATATCAATACTTAACATACTACATAATATTTGAGTACCCCGTATACTTAGCTTAACAATGAGCTTTTGATATTCAATTTACTTTTCAAGCATGTCCGATATAATTAGGAATTCGGTTACTCTAATTCAGTTCGTTATCAATTACTTTGATCAGTTCCATCATTATCGGTTCGCGTTCACCGTTGCTAATTAACAGAAATGTCCCGATCCCATCCGAGTTATCAATATTTAACAAAACCTTCAATACTTTAACCTGTACGTTATTTCTATCATACTGCATCAATTACATGTATCCCAATTGACAGAGTTTTCTATATCGCGGTTACATCGAGTTACTCGAAGATAATTTCCAATCTCATTTGCTTAGTTCAATCCTAATATCAACTTAGGATTCTGCTTATACCAGTATCAACATAACTGATTCTATAATTATCCAATCATGGTTGATGGGTCTCAAGTGATCTTTTATCTTAATTGTAGTTATCTCTTTATTATAAATAACAGTCATGATCTGTAATCGGTTCCCGTTGTCACTGTTTAGTCCACTCACAGAGTGTATCGGTGTTAACCAATTGCCATCCGATTATTATTATCCTTAACTATTACTTTCATAACAGGTTAGACATCACCTGCATATAATATCGATCTTCATCTAACTATCATCATTATTACATTAATAGTCAATACACATGCAATCACAGTGTAATGGAATCGGAGGTAAACTTTACCCACTTAATGACTTTCAGGTTGAGTGACATCAATATTCATCACAGACGGGTATATGTTATTAACCAAAATTTATACTTTACCATTTCTATCAGGACCCAACACTTAATTGTTCGATTCTCAATCCTAGCAAATACTCGCAGCATATACATGATGCTCAAATTCCACAAACACATAATTTATGTGGCACACGCCTATGCGCAATCATTTTAATACACTTACAGACTCTTAATGGTCATATAATATGAATTTTAAATAACAATTCTCAATTTGGTATCATACCTGTATTAGGTTCACACACATATACATAACATATCCGTGGTTCGTTATTCGGATACTCTATTTGGATTTCGGTTCCATAACACCAATTCACTTTTACAATAACTATCACAATCATCTTTATAATGACGTAACCTCTTAGTTCCATGGATTCATATTATCAATAATTTCCCATCAACAATTATTTCTAAATGGGAAAAATAAGATTTAAGTTAGGACTTCCACTCACCGAGTATACCGATATATTTCGAACACCCAATACCATATACTGATATACCGGATGTGTAGCTCTTGTTTCCACGATCACAACGGCTCAAGAATCGTCCGAATCCGACTTCGGATGGCCAAGATATCGTCCGGAAACCAAAACCAATATAAAAGGTTAGATACGTAATAACTGAAAATAATAAGGGGGCTGTTTGTAATTTTCCAGGCCCCAAAGTAATTATTTAACCTCACTGGGCCTAAATGAAATTTTACCTTATAGAAATGGGTTGGATTCTTAACGGGTCGGGTCGGGTTTACTTTAAAACCCAACCCGAAACCCAATATGGGTTTTCCCAATACGCAGCGGCAGCAGCAGCATCAGCAGCCGCGCTGCTGTTGTTGCTCCCTGCGGCCGCCGCGGCCGCCGCGGCCGCCCCCCACCGCCCAGCCCGCGGTGGCGCGGCCGCCTCCTCGACGCCGGCGCCGCTCCGGCGTCGGTCCGGCGACGCTCCGGCGTCGCTCCAGCCAACCCGCGAGAGAGAGAGGAGTGGGAGATAAAGAGAGAGGGCAGGTGGGGGCTTGGTGCTCCCCCCACCCATGCCGGCCCACGCCGGCCCCTGGCCGCCGGCGCCGCCGGTTCCTGGCCTCCGGCCAACACCCACAGAGAGAGAGAGAGAGAGTGAGAGAGAGGAAGATGAGAGTGAGAGAGAGAGAGAGAGAGAGAGAGAAAGTGAGTTTTTATTTCTCTCTCCCCCACCTACTCCCACCTACTCCCCATACTCCCCATACTCCCATACCTATTATTTTATTTATTCTTTTATTTTATATTTTCATTTTCATTTTCCAATTTATTTAATACAACCAAAATATATATGAATACCAATACCCGGTATTTATACGAGTATTTCATACAGTGAATACACCCAGTATTTAATACGATCAATTCATGCATCATATACATCCATGCATAATTCTAGGAAAATATTATTAGCCAATAATATTACTTTAACTCAGGGTTTAATAATCCGGGTGTTACACCCATAGCCCTTCACACCCTAGCTCCATCAAAGGAGGTAATATGGGAGTCAAATGGGGGGTGTGTCACATTATATGCTAGCTCTATCCAAAAGTTAAAATTATAATGACCAAGCTCACTGATAAAACCAGGAACTATATTCATAAATAATTTGAAAAATAACAAGTGTGTGTCGGGAAGCCTAGTTGTCTGGTAAAAGAGTGAGATTGAGTTTTCAGGCTCCTAATTTTATGTATGACTACCTTCTATGTATAAAATAAAATAAAATTGTGCCCTTACACTCTGACTCCGACTCCGGTTATTTTGTGTGATTGACGAGAGTTAGATAGAGTTTTGCTCTAACACTAGACTTGTTAGATATGAATATACTATCCTTGACTCTCTCCATAATTTTGAAGTTTTAGTTTAATGACAGGGATCTTAATATGGTATCAGATTAACTTAAGTTCAATTCTCACCATGGTGCATTTAAAAAGCAGATTTAGAAAGGAAAAAAACAAATATATCGTTCAAAACACTCATGTTTCGACTTATAAAAAGACGCTTAAACTACGAGAACTTGTTAGATATAAATATATTATCTTTAACTCTCACCTTTATTTCAAATTTGTGGTGTATGGCAGTGATTTTAATAAAACTAACTTCTAATCCCCAATACATTCCAGAAATCTCACAAATATCTCTAATTTAGTCAACAGAATTGTTCAACATAAATCCACGAAGGAACATTTCTTATTTCTTCGTAAATGTGAGTGAATCTTTTTGTAATAATTGAACCGTGAACATTCTTTTGTAATTCCAAGAGCCTAGACCCCAATAAAAGTTTGATAACACCCAAGAGAAAAATCTCATTGCCACCACGTTTATGGTGGGTGTTGCATGTGAGAGGAGAATGTGTACAAACGTACAAAAATCAAGGGGTTAATTGCATGAAAACCCACACTTTGCATGCATTTTAAAAAAAAAAATACCCTGTTCATTTTTGTGAAGCATGTGGCTACCTCCAACTTTACATCCTTTCACTTCATACTATTTCTGTGAGGGAAACATTAATTTCGTACATCATGTATGTTGCATGTGATACATGTTGGACAATTTTGCCTCTTCATTCTCTTCTTATTTCTATATCTTGCTCTTCCAACAAACCTCCTCTCTCCTATTGCCTTCTCTTCTCTCACTCCTCCCATCTCCTCTCTCTCTCGCCCCCTTACTGCCCTCTCTCCCTCTCCCTATCTCTCTTCACTCTCTCCTCACGCCTCCCCCTCTCTCTCTCTTCGCCCTCTCTCTCTCCTCTGGTGGCCTCGCTTTCTCTCTCTTCTTATTTCTATGTCTTATCCTTATCAAACCCAACACTCACTAGGCCATCACCCTCCGCCTCCATCGTGATCACCATCACGGTTAGCGGTGTAGCCCCCTCTCACCACCCTCGTATCCTCGGAGACATCCTCTCCTCTCCTCGATCCCTGACGCCCACACCTAGCGCCCAATGCCCCTCCATCTCGAGCTAAACCTGATCTGGGAGTCGCCCTCTCTCTCCTCTCCCACTCGACGAGCTCTCTCTCCTAATCCTGACGTGTGCCCATCCATCTCACAAGACCATCATCATCAACATGCCCGAGTGGTATGATGCCGACAAGGCTAAGTACTTTGCCTCATCATCCACCCTCTTCGTGATCGAGTTCATCTTTTTCCACTACGTCGTGATCAGAAGGGAAGACATCTAACAGTGTCAACCAGGACCCCATCTTCAAGCAGTATAGCTTGTCGAAAGGCGATGACAGCTACCCCAGTGGCTTCTTCAATCCCTCAACTTTGCCCTCATACTCGAGGCTAAGGAAAAGAGCTTGTCGACGGTAACTAAGTTAACTAACTTCACTTGCTACTACAGTTTGCATTGCATTGCATGCTCTCTACTATAATATACTGATGATGGGATTAATTTGTTTGTTGATTTAGAGAATAAGAAGGTTGGCACTGTTGGCGTTCTTGGGGTTTGTGGTTCAGCACAATGTGATAGGCGAAGGACCTTTTGGAACCTCCTGCAATGCCTCTCTAATGCAGGGCACAACACCATCATCCAAACATTTAAATGAACAACAATTTATGATAATAGGCTAAATATGTATAGATTCTTCTCCTTTTTCATGTTTCTTTGTGTTAATTGTCTGCTTTTCAATGATTTGTTGAGTGACCACAATGAGAGCGTGTAACAAGATCAAAGAGAAAAGTGTTAGAATTGTGACTGGAATACATCATGAAGGTAGACGAAACTTTAGAGATCAAAGAACGGACGTGCACAAGGAGCTGTGCACATTATCAATAGACAACACTGGGTATAGTCGACTAATTATGTGGATTAGTCGACTTATACATTGTATAGTCGACTAGGTTGGTTAACAGAGAGTTGGGGCTCTCGAATTTTGTCAGAGTAGTTGACTAGTTTTTGGAGTCTACTAATACCATGGCCTAGTCAACTAATGGCGGGTCCGATAGTTTTCTTTTCTGGATCTGTTTCCAGTTCGAGTTGAATTCAAGTTTTCTTTATTCTGAGGCGGTAACCGTTCATATTGATAGAGTTTGTATAGGACCAAGAGAGTTCTATGGTTTATAAATAACTCCTTGGGGTAGCCTTCAAGGAAATTCAATGAATTTGTAATTCCTAAAGGATATGATTCATTTAGGTAAGAGATTTGTGAGAGAAGCTTAGGTATAAGGGTTCGCTGTTCTTGGCAGCCGTTTAAAGGGTTTGTAATCTTCTCAGCGAAAAGTGTAAGTAATTCTTTGTACTCTCTTAAAATTTAATAAAATTTCTTCCCCTTCTTCCATGGACGTACACACAATCTATTTGATCAGTGAAACCATGTTAAATTGTATGTTGGCTTTCTATACTTCGAAATATCCTCTTCCTTCTCTTTTTCTTTCATTACTCGTCGATCATGTATTGACTCCACTGCGTTGCCCTAGTGATTGATCGTGAGGGCACAACAATTAGTATTAGAGCATACAGATTATTTTACAACAATTAGTATCAGAGCAACATCAACATGAAGATGTCTGCGATCAAGTTTGATATTCAGAAGTTCGATGGTGTAATCAACTTCAGTAGGTGTAATACCCCGTTCCCGGAATACGTACTTAGTTGCGTATTCAGTTTTTCGATCGTATTTTTCGATTTACTTCCTGTATTTGATCGATTTCAATTTCAAATATTATTTTCCAATATATTAGATTTTCTATGATTTTCTGGATTTTTCTCGAATTAAAATGAATTTCTTCAAAACCGGTGTCGACCAGTGTCGCTGATCGATTCTCGGATTTTTAATTTGCAAACGGTTTGGAATTTCTAGAAAGTCCTTTAGACATTTTCTCTTAGAATTATATTTCTTACCTAAATACTTTTTCTGAGAATTTTATGAATTTATGAAAATTCTATCGGAGTCGGTAGCTAACTGATTCCGGGATTTTTAGTTTTAAAATTATAAAGTATTTCTTAAAACGGATTTCACTATGATACTTAATATATTATTCTTGATTTTTGGTAAACTTTACGAGTCGTTCCGAGATACTTGAATTTCGGACGATTTCGGTATTTTCCGAAATGTTTTCCGTATCCTCGACTTAAACCCGGAAATCTGTGTTTCCGATATTTTCATTTTTAAGTTAGAGAAAATATCTTCATTTATAAATTCTTTTCCTTTTTCCTTTTCTCTTTTTCCTTCCTCCCTCCACAAGCTTTGACTTTCTCCCAAATTCCAACTTTCTCCAACTTTCCACACTCTTCCTCATAAATGCCCCTCTTTTCTCTCTCTTCCATGGCCGGCCAAGTGGCCAAAAGAGGGACACTCATCCCCTCCCCTATTTGCAAAAACCCCCTCTCTTCTTCATTATTTACACCTCCTTTACAAATCCCAACCCTATATAAACATTTCCTTTCCCTTTTTCTCTCTTTTTACTTCATTTCACCAAAGAAATTGTCTCCACAAGATTTCTCCTCCTTCTCAACTTCAACTACCAACTCCAACAACACCTCAAGTTCATCATCTCCATCTCAAGCAACCACTACTTGGACTTGGGATCGTATCTAACATCGTCGAGGATCACCTTGGTGCTATTCGTCGACAACGATCTTATCGAGTGCATAAAGCTTCGATTAACCAATCCTAGTGAGTATTTTTACTCACCAAGACTTGATCAATTCCTAATATACTTGTATCTTCATATCTTGTATACATATGTCATCAAAATCATGTTTTTAGATCATCAAACACAACCATCAGAAATTCTGTTTTGTACTCTGTTTCCCCACGATTAGTCGACTTGACCTAGGAATTAGTCGACTAACCCATCTATTTTTGAAACGTAACCTTCTCTGGAACACAGTTTTAGTCGACTAATCCAGACTGTTAGTCGACTAGAAGCCACTATTAGTCGACTAACCATTCCTCCCTAGTCGACTACTTTTTCCTGAAATAAAACATCAACTCTCTGTATCCCAGATTTAGTCGACTTAAGTATCTGTTAGTCGACTTGTAGTCACTGTTAGTCGACTACCCTTTCCACCTAGTCGACTAACTTTTCCTGAAACCAGAATCCAACTCTCTGGAACCCAGTTTTAGTCGACTAATCCAGACTGTTAGTCGACTAGAGACAACTATTAGTCGACTAACCATTCCACCTAGTCGACTAATTTAGGCTGTTTGTTATAGTTGATTTCTTTTCTGAATTTGATCGTACCCTTGATACATATGTGATATATTATCCTTGTTTATGCTTCATAACTGGTACTTCATGACATGTTACTTGATGGACATTACTTCTTGTTACTTCATGACTATTTATTGTGTAGTCTCATTCCATAACTTGTTAATAAATGGATATCACCACTTATCATGCCATCACTTGAACCAAGCATGATACACTTGACTTTTGTATAAAATGGACCAACTTATATTGGGTCGGGGGAAAACATGCGGATATCGATATGTGTTCGTGTTTACAGTGGCTTTAGGAATGTTGTGCAACTCATGTTCCGGTCTGACCTGTGGCCACCAGGGGACCGAGGGGAGTGCTTGCTCCCTCCTTACTAGTACCATCATGATAAGGGCATACATAAGTCCCTCCTGTTAGCCTAGCAGCTGGCTTCCGTCACCAAGCAACGGAACAATCCAGGACCGTTATCCCGGGCATGTACGGGATCCACTGTAAACATAGTTCGTTGATAATCCCGCTGGTTTTCAATAACAACCTTGCTTTACTAGGATATGGATCTATGTGCCCTGGGACGCTGGGTCACATAGCTAGATATCACAGTAAGACAAGTAATAATAATAAATGACTTTAACTGTGGATCTATTGTATTCAGACTTTTACTCTTTATGCTTCCATTACTTGTTGATTTGTATTCATTATACTGTTCTAACTCTCATATTCTTGTCTCTTAGCCATTTGGCTGTAGCCTGTTCATTGTTGGGAGGTCCTGACTCCCTTGGATTTGTATATTCAGGTTCCGAAGCTTGGATCGAAGTGGAGCCATCCACAGAGGATCAAGCTTATCTTAGTGAGCAGGCAGACTAGTTCCTGTTCTTCGTGCCAGTCTTCTCATTTTGACTCACGGGTTCTTCATCCACCTCGTGAGCTTTTTGTATACATATTGTAAATCTTACTTTTGGACTTGGTTGTGATAAAAGACACATGTAATGTGTGATAGATTATCATATCCTGTATAACTTTGTATTTGTACTTTTAAGTTGGCATATGTATGTATACCACGCTTTGTCGTGTACTCTGATCCTTGTTGTACTACATGCTTAGCGTATATACGTGGGGGCATTTTCTGACCTACGTATATACGTCGCAGTGACGTCCCCGTATCCGTGGGATCGGGGCGTTACAGGTTGGTATCAGAGCCTAGGCTCTCACACCTATAGTACAATCAAGCAGCAAATTAATGAAATTTGCTATTGCCAACTACAATGTACAAAGTTATCTAGTCCTTCTTGATTCCTTCTTGATTCCTTCCCTTATATCCTAAAATCCTTCCATTTTTCCAAATTCCAGTTATCTTTTACCAACTAAGTATGGAGAGAAGGTCGGGTCGTAACAACCTTGGGCAAGCATCAAATGGACCCACGGGAGAGAATGTCGATATTCTGAGGGTCATTCAGACGATGATGGAGAACCAGCAGCAACAGACGGAACTCCTTCGGCAAGAGTTAGCAGCTCCAAAGGAACAGAGGCCGGGAAATATTTCAGACTTCAGACGGCTGCAACCAGCCATATTCACGGGTGAAGAGAACCCCTGGATGCTGAGCAATGGCTGACAGATACCTCAGACTTGTTGAATGCAGCTCGAGTTCCAAAGGAGAATCAGGTGGAGGTTGCTAAGATTCAATTGAAGGATATAGCCAGAACATGGTGGCTAGCTGAGGAGGCAAGATTGGAGAAGCCTGTCACCTGGGACACATTCTCCAAGAGTTTCTATAGCAGATTCTTCCCTGCCACTGCTCAGAAGGACATGGAAGAGCAGTTTATCCGACTTCAACAAGGGAATAGGTCCGTGGACGAGTATGCCGCGGAATTTCTCAGACTTAGCCGCTTTGCTCCATATATGGTAACTGATGAGGAGAAAGGGCAAGTAGATTTCAGCAGGGCTTGCAGATGGACATCCAGGTCTTCTTAATGCCCCAGCAGCTGAAGACTTATTCAGAAGTTCTCACCATAGCTCGAGAAGTGGAGCGTGGGCTAGAGAAGAAGCAAGTGAACCAGATGAGGAACCAGGCCATGAAGAGGCCATTTCCACCAATGGGAAGAGGAGGCCCACACAGAGCAGCAAAGGTTCAGACAATGAGGCAACCATTCCGACCAGCTCCTTACCAGACGGCCCAACCTTTTTCCTTCTGCAGCTATTGTCAGAAACCAGGCCATATTCGTCAGAATTGCCGTAGGGCAAATGGGTTATGTTTGGTGTGTGGTTCCCGAGACCATTCCATCGAAGCCTGTCCACACAGGAGAATGGGGATAGCCGGCCAAGCTTTGCCAGCACTACCGGGACCAAATGGACAGAGATCACTTCCAGGGCCACTTGGACAGAGGAACCAAGGACCGATGATGAAGAGAGCTAATCCCCCTCCTTCACAGCAAGCTATTCGCCCAGTCCAGAGAGGAGCTAGGACTGCAGCAGGGCGTGGAAGGGGACAAGCCTTCAACTTGACGGAAGAAGAGGCTGGGACTTCTGAGGAAGTGATAACAGGTAAAATCATGGTGCATTCAAAACCTGTTTTAGCCCTCTTCGATTCCGGTGCTTCCCATTGTTATATCTCAGATCATTTTGTGGCATTGCATTCTATACCTGTTAAATCTTTAGACCACAAATGGGAGATTAGTACGGGGAATGGAGTAGTCATATCTTCTAGAGTTTGCACTGATTGTCCAGTAGAACTTTGTAACAAGACCTTGGCCATAGATATGCTCGTACTAGACACCAAAGGGTACGACGTAATCTTAGGCATGACCTGGCTCAGTCAGTACTATGCAGTGATTGACTGTAGGGAGAAGAAGATCAATTTCAGAATCCCTCTTCAACCGGAGTTCCAATTTAATGGAGAAGTGAAGTCTACCAAGAGAAAGACTCGGATGTCTACTTCGGAGATTCAAAAGAAGGGAATACCGGTGTGGGATGAATTCCCCGAGGTGTTTGCTGAGATCTCAGGGCTGCCACCTGAAAGGATGATTGAGTTTTCTATTGATACTGTGCCTGGAGCAGCTCCTATATCCAAGGCTCCGTACAGGATGGCACCGACGGAGTTAGAGATTCTAAAGAAGCAGCTGCAGGAATACTCTGATAAGGGATTGATTCGGCCAAGTACTTCACCAGGGGAGCTCCAGTATTATTGGCATACAAGAAGGATGGTGGTAAAAGGCTTTGTATTGATTATAGAGAATTGAACAAAGTTACCATCAAGAACAAGTATCCCTTACTAAGGATTGATGATCTGTTTGATCAGCTTCATGGAGCCCGAGTATTCTCTAAATTAGATTTACAATCGGGTTACCATCAGCTAAGGTGAAGAAAGAGGATATTCCGAAGACGGCATTCAGGACCCGTTATGGCCACTATGAGTTTCTAGTTATGCCTTTCGGAGTCACCAATGCCCCTTCAGTTTTCATGGATTTGATGAACAGAGTGTTCTCGCCCTATTTGGATCAGTTTGTAGTGGTTTTTATAGATGACATCCTGATCTATTCAAAGAGCAACAGGGAGCATGCAGAACACTTGAGGATAGTATTGCAGACTCTCCAGCAGGAGCAGCTTCATGCTAAGAGGAGCAAATGTGACTTTTGGTTGGACAGTATAGCCTTCCTTGGACACATGGTTTCAGCAGAAGGAATTTCAGTTGATCCCAGCAAAGTCCAGGCAGTGAAGGATTGGCCAATTCCAAGGACGGTGACGGAGATTAAGAGTTTTCTTGGACTAGCCGGATATTACAGACGCTTTGTCCAAGATTTCTCTAAGATTGCAGCCCCGTTGACCAAGCTCACCCGGAAAGGGAAAGATACATATGGACAGAAGAATGTACTACAGCCTTTGAGCAATTGAAGCAGAGACTCATTTCAGCTCCAATCTGAGGACCCCCTCAGGAGAGGAGGGATGGTCATATTCAGTGATGCATCAGGAAAAGGCCTAGGGTGTGTACTAATGCAACATGATCATGTCATAGCATATGCATCTAGGCAACTGAAGACTCATGAGCGGAATTACCCAACTCATGACTTGGAACTAGCAGCTGTTATATTTGCCTTAAAGATCTGGAGGCATTATCTTCTGGGAGACAAAGTGTTGATATACACGGATCACAAGAGCCTCAAATATATTTTCACACAGAAGGAATTGAACATGAGGCAGAGGCGGTGGCTGGAGCTTATGGCGGACTATGATATAGACTTGCAATATCATCCGGGCAAGGTCAATACAGTTCCAGATGCACTGAGCAGGAAGCCAGAGAATAGAGTGCTAGTCCAACTTACTCAGCAGAAGGAGTTGATTCAAGACATCATAAAATTGGACTTAATGGTAGTTCGAGGGGTTGATAAGGCAGGACAGTACATGACTTTGCAAATTCAGTCAGCCTTGATAGATGAGATCAAGGAAGCTCAAAAGGAAGACCCCAGATTACAGCAATTCCGAGCTCAAGTAGAGGCTGGATTGAGGACTGATATCAGTATTCATCCAGATGATGCCTTGTATTTTGGTAGCAGACTTTGTGTTCCCCAAGGAAGTTCGACAGAAGATTCTAGCAGAAGCACACAGTTCAGCCTATTCCATACACCCAGGGGAAACAAAATGTATCAGGACATAAAGAAGCAGTTTTGGTGGAATGCTATGAAAAGGGAGATAGCTCAGTATGTAGCCAAGTGCTTAGTCTGTCAGCAGATAAAGATAGAGCATCAGAGATCAGCTGGACTTCTACAACCCTTACCAATACCCGAATGGAAGTGGGAGCACATCACCATGGATTTTGTTACGACATTACCTCGTAGTCCTAAGGGTAATAATGTTGTATGGGTAATCATTGATCGCCTCACCAAATCAGCCCACTTCATGTCGTTCAGGGTAGGCCAGACAACAGAGGTTTTGGCAGACAAGTACATGAAGGAGATAGTTCGTCTACATGGAGTTCCAGTTAGTATTGTATCAGACAGAGACACAAGATTCAGATCACATTTCTGGGAAAGTCTCCAAGAAAGTCTAGGAACTCGTCTGAAATTCAGTACTTCATATCACCCTCAGACTGACGGACAATCTGAAAGGACCATCCAGATTCTTGAAGACATGTTGCGGGCTTGCATGATTGAATTCCAGGGATCATGGGAAGATCATCTTCACTTGGCTGAATTTTCTTATAATAACAGCTATCAGGCAAGTATCAAGATGGCACCATTTGAAGCATTGTATGGAAGGAAGTGTAGGTCACCGATTTGTTGGGACGAAGTCGGTGAGAGGAGACTTTTGGGGCCAGAGATCCTGATTCAGACAACAGATAAAGTCAGAATCATTAGAGATCACCTCAAGGCAGCGCAGAGCCTACAGAAGAGTTGGGCTGACACACAGAGAAGGCCATTGGAATTCCAGACTGGAGATCATGTGTTTTTGAAGATATCACCTACAAAAGGAGTAATCCGGTTCGGTACTCGTGGAAAGCTTAGTCCGAGATATATCGGCCCATTCGAGATTTTGGACCGTGTGGGAGATGTGTCCTATCGATTGGCATTACCGCCATCGTTGGACGGAGTTCACAATGTATTCCACGTATCACAGTTGAGGAAGTATGTCAAGGATGATAGTCATATCCTGGATCACTCCGAACTGGAACTACAACCGATTTGTCTTATCAAGAGCAACCGATGGCCATTTTGGACAGAAGTGTCAAGACATTGAGAATAAGGCTATACCATTAGTGTTGGTGTCTTGGACAGGCATGCGCCAGGAGAGGCCACGTGGGAACGAGAGGATGTTATCCGTGAGCGTTATCCGCAACTCTTCACAACTTGATTGGTAAGATTCCTTCTTCCTATCCTTCTCTACTGTTATCCTTCTTCTCATCCTTCCTTGCTGTTACCTTTCACTTTCTGAAATTTCGAGGACGAAATTTTTGTAAGGTGGAGATTGTAATACCCCGTTCCCGGAATACGTACTTAGTTGCGTATTCAGTTTTTCGATCGTATTTTTCGATTTACTTCCTGTATTTGACCGATTTCAATTTCAATATTATTTTCCAATATATTAGATTTTCTATGATTTTCTGGATTTTTCCCGAATTAAAATGAATTTCTTCAAAACCGGTGTCGACCAGTGTCGCTGATCGATTCTCGGATTTTTAATTTGCAAACGTTTGAATTTCTAGAAAGTCCTTTAGACATTTTCTCTTAGAATTATATTTCTTACCTAAATACTTTTCTGAGAATTTTATGAATTTATGAAAATTCTATCGGAGTCGGTAGCTAACTGATTCCGGATTTTTAGTTTTAAAATTATAAAGTATTTCTTAAAACGGATTTCACTATGATACTTAATAATTATTCGTGATTTTTGGTAAACTTTACGAGTCGTTCCGAGATACTTGAATTTCGGACGATTTCGGTATTTTCCGAATGTTTTCCGTATCCTCGACTTAAACCCGGAAATCTGTGTTTCCGATATTTTTCATTTTCAAGTTAGAGAAAATATCTTCATTATAAATTCTTTTCCTTTTTCTTTTTCTCTTTTTTTCCTTCCTCCCTCCACAAGCTTTGACTTCTCCCAAATTCAACTTTCTCCAACTTTCCACACTCTTCCTCATAATGAACCCTCTTTTCTCTCTCTTCCATGGCCGGCCAAGTGGCCAAAAGAGGGACACTCATCCCTCCCCTATTTGCAAAAACCCCTCTCTTCTTCTTATTTACACCTCCTTTACAAATCCCAACCCTATATAAACATTGTCCCTTTATTTACTTCATTTCACGAAATTGTCTCCACTTTCTCCTCCTTCTCATTCAACTCTTCAACAATAAATCTCATTTTCTCATCTTCATTTTCCACTATTGAACGGTCTCTCGCCATTACATCTTACTACCTACTCACCCTGAGTGTCTATCGCTATACTGATTCACGATTCATACTTAACTGATTCTTATCGATACTTGTCGACATCATCAAATGTTCCGTATCCTCGACTTAACCAATCTATCATCAAGTAGAGTATCACTCTTCCCACAAGCTTTGACTTTCAATTCCAACTTTAACTTTCCACACTATATGCCTCTTTTCTCTCATGGCTAAATCATCCCCTCCCCTATTTGCAAAAACCCCTCTCTTCTTCATTATTTACACCTCCTTTACAATCCCAACCCTATATAAACTTTCGTCTCTCTTACTTCATTTCACCAATCTCCACAAGTTTCTCCTCCTTCTCACTTCACTACCACTCCAACAACACCTCAAGTTCATCATCTCCATCTCAGCAACCACTACTTGGACTTGGGATCGTATCTAACATCGTCGAGGATCACCTTGGTGCTATTCGTCGACAACGATCTTATCGAGTGCATAAAGCTTCGATTAACCAATCTAGTGAGTATTTTTACTCACCAAGACTTGATCCATTCCTATATACTTGTATCTTCATATCTTGTATACTATGTCATCAAAATCATGTTTTTAGACCATCAAACACAACCTCAGAAATTCTGTTTTGGACTCTGTTTCCCCACGATTAGTCGACTTGACCTAGGAATTAGTCGACTAACCCATCTATTTTTGAAACGTAACCTTCTCTGGAACTTTTAGTCGACTAATCCAGACTGTTAGTCGACTAAAGCCACTATTAGTCGACTAACCATTCCTCCCTAGTCGACTACTTTTTCCTGAAATAAAACATCAACTCTCTGTATCCCAGATTTAGTCGACTTAAGTATCTGTTAGTCGACTTGTAGTCACTGTTAGTCGACTACCCTTTCCACCTAGTCGACTAACTTTTCCTGAAACCAGAATCCAACCTCTCTGGAACCCAGTTTTAGTCGACTAATCTAGACTGTTAGTCGACTAGAGACAACTATTAGTCGACTAACCATTCCACCTAGTCGACTAATTTAGGCTGTTTGTTATAGTTGATTTCTTTTCTGAATTTGGATCGTACCCTTGATACATATGTGATATATTATCCTTGTTTATGCTTCATAACTGGTACTTCATGACATGTTACTTGATGGACATTACTTCTTGTTACTTCATGACTATTTATTGTGTAGTCTCATTCCATAACTTGTTAATAAATGGATATCACCACTTATCATGCCATCACTTGAACCAAGCATGATACACTTGACTTTTGTATAAAATGGACCAACTTATATTGGGTCGGGGGAAAACATGCGGATATCGATATGTGTTCGTGTTTACAGTGGTTTTAGGAATGTTGTGCAACTCATGTTCCGGTCTGACCTGTGGGCCACCAGGGACCGAGGGGAGTGCTTGCTCCCTCCTTACTAGTACCATCATGATAAGGGCATACATAAGTCCCTCCTGTTAGCCTAGCGGCTGGCTTCCGTCACCAAGCAACGGAACAATCCTGGACCGTTATCCCGGGCATGTACGGGATCCACTGTAAACATAGTTCGTTGATAATCCCGCTGGTTTCCAATAACAACCTTGCTTTACTAGGATATGGATCTATGTGCCCTGGGACGCTGGGTCACATAGCTAGATATCACAGTAAGACAAGTAATAATAATAAAGGACTTTAACTGTGGATCTATTGTATTCAGACTTTTACTCTTTATGCTTCCATTACTTGTTGATTTGTATTCATTATACTGTTCTAACTCTCATATTCTTGTCTCTTAGCCATTTGGCTGTAGCCTGTTCATTGTTGGGAGGTCCTGACTCCCTTGGATTTGTATATTCAGGTTCCGAAGCTTGGATCGAAGTGGAGCCATCCACAGAGGATCAAGCTTATCTTAGTGAGCAGGCAGACTAGTTCCTGTTCTTCGTGCCAGTCTTCTCATTTTGACTCACGGGTTCTTCATCCACCTCGTGAGCTTTTTGTATACATATTGTAAATCTTACTTTTGGACTTGGTTGTGATAAAAGACACATGTAATGTGTGATAGATTATCATATCCTGTATAACTTTGTATTTGTACTTTTAAGTTGGCATATGTATGTATACCACGCTTTGTCGTGTACTCTGATCCTTGTTGTACTACATGCTTAGCGTATATACGTGGGGGCATTTTCTGACCTACGTATATACGTCGCAGTGACGTCCCCGTATCCGTGGGATCGGGGCGTTACAGTAGGTGACAGATTAGGATGAACACCATCCTGACCCAGAGTAGGTTGAAAAAAGCACTACTTGAGAAGAGAAAAGCCTCAAGACATGAAATTGGAAAAAACTTGGCAGGAGTGGATGAGAAAGCCTTGATGGCTATTCAGTTTTTCTTGGCGGATGAAGTGTTTGATGAGTTTTCTATAAAGAAACATCCTCGTTATGGGAGCGACTTCAGGATCACTATTTGATGAAGTCATTGGTGAATCAGTTTATTCTGAAGTAGCATCTTTTTCTCCTCCTATGCATGAAGGTACACCTATCAAGTCTCACATTGTAAATTTTTTCTCTATTATTAATGATTTAGATAAGATAGAGGTTAAGATAGAATGAGGATCAAATACTTCTATTACTATGTTCTTTACCTTCATCATATAAGAGCTTTAAGGAAGGTATCATCTATGGAGGCAAATTAACTATTAAGGTCAAGAGGTGAAGGAGCATCTACTCAATAAGGACAAAATTGATAATCAGTGGATGGGTGAGTCTCATCGTGATGATTCCGGGCAGCTTCACTTTTCGAAGGAGAAGAGTAATAATGAAAGTTTCACGGGTAACTTAAAACACAAGAATTTGATGTGCAACTGGTGGACTAGCTGAAAAAGATAAAAAAAAGTGTGACGTTCTATCTATTATAGACATATTTGTTGGCAACAAAGATAGGTGGATAATTGACTCAGGATGTTCATGAAAGTACACCTAGAGGAGAGTGAATAGGTGTACTGCTAATCTAGTGAACTAAATGCGGAAACTAAAAAACTAAATTGCAACTACACTTAATGCAACCAACGAGTGTAGCCGAATTCCCGGTGAAGGGCTCTGGACTAACTCCTCTTGATTTCTCTGAATAAGAGTTGAGGCGCTATATGAAGCTCTCGTGGTTAAGCACAAGTGAGGCACACACAAACAAGCCAAGCATATAATTATGAATGATTAATATGAAATGATACAAGGCACAATATAAAGAGAGAGAGAGAGAGAGTAAGAGTCAATGGATCAAACGCAAACACGCGAATATGTTTTGAGATTCGAGCACATAGCTCTACGTCCCCGCCTTCACACAGAAGGATTTCCAATCCACTTGTCCACACAGGACTCCCACACAGGAACCTTCACTGAGGATTTGGGGCAAATATAATATGTAGTACACAACTCCTCTCTTAACCAAAACAACCTCTACACTTAGAGGCTAGGCACAAAGCCACAACAAACACCACCTCACACAAGAGGGGAAGGCACTTAGTCAATACAAATCAATCACCTCACACTTGAGGGATTCCAACACCAACTCACCTCTCACTGGAGGGAGCCAAACACCAATCTCCACCTCTCACTAGAGGGAGCCAACCACCTCTCCAAAATCAACCTCTACACAAGAGGGATAACACAAGTAAGGAGGGTTACAACTAAGTGGTCTATCTCAACCACAATAACTTCTTCCCACAAATAAAAGATCCTATAAATAGGATAGAATGATATGGCTCAAGTGTGGAAAATAAAGAGTTTGGAAATCAAAAACTCAAAGAAAAATGCTTGGGAAAACAACTAGAATAAGTTTGAAATGAAGATCAAAAGCAATATCCCAAATATCCAATTTTCTTTGATTTTTCCAACCCTTTAAAACATAAAAAGATGAATCCTTTTGGCTCTAAAAACACTTTTGAAAACTTGTATAAAACTTGTAGGTAGGAGAATTTTTGCTCTTCAAAGTCTTAACCAAAACAGCCCTCAAATGGGGTGTTTATAACCCCTATAAAAAAAAACTAGCCGTTGGCTGCAGATTAGGCCCAGTTTGGCCTTCCGGTCGACCGGCCGGTCGACCGGCCAACGGTCAAATTTTTGACCGTTGAGCCTTTCGGTCGACCGCCCGGTCGACCGTGCCAATCCAGAGAGCAAATTGCTCTCTGGCCGGTCGACGCGCCCGTCGACCATGCCAAGCCTCACGGTCGACCGTCCGGTCGATCGCCCCCACCCGAGAGTGGGGTACTTGCAGCCGGTCGACCGCGCGGTCGACAGGCCTAAGTGGCAAGTCAGCGTGCACACTCTTGTGCACGTCGGTCGACCGGACCGGTCGATCGACTCTGGGTCCGGTCGACTGGCCCGGTCGACCGCCAGAGCCTGGCAGGCTTAATTAGGGATTGAAAAACTTGGTTTTTATTTGTCAAATAAATCCCATAAAATTTCTAAAAATCCACAAAAATAAGTTCAGTATAATACATTGATATACAAACATGTGTGAAAATTTTCAACATAAATTTCAAACTTTTTGAACCATTTTTGTGTCTTAAAAATTTTGCCGAAAACCAAAAACTGTATTTTCTAAAACTTGAATTTTTCAAATGGAAATCTGATTTTTCCAAAACTCATCTAAATACAAAAACATGATATTTAAACAACTTTTAAGCATGTGGTATATGAATATACTCCAATATACATATAAAGATATATATCAATGTTTTTGATATTAAATCCGAAAATATGTTTTTGTTAAAACACAAAACTCCAATACATGAATAGGCATATCAAAATAAGTTTGTCTAAGATATGAAGCATACTTGTATATAGAACAAATCTAATATACATAAAATCATGTAAACTTGTTTTGATTCTATCTATTCATGAAACCAAGATCGGTTAAACCAAAAACCGAAAACCAATAAACATGAAACTAAAAATAAGTGTGTGTATTGTGAACTTAAGCATATCACACTATCTAACTTTACAATGGATCTAAAATATAATCTAAACTATGTACCAAAGTCTTCTTGACGAACTCCGTCTTCAAGCCGACTCGATCCAAACCGTGATCCACCGTGCTTGACTCCAATGAGTGCTAGATATGAACTTTGACGCTCGGGCTCTTGAATCACCATGTGAAAAGCTCCAAAACTCCTTTGTTGAAGCTAATCACCTACTAATATCTTGGTTAAGTATCTGAAACTAAACATCGCAAGATTATTAGTAAACATAACTACATGAGTTAATCATCATCAAAACTAGAGTGGAAGGCCTTTGGGCCAACAATCTCCCCCTTTTTGATGATGACAAAACTCATGGAGTTATATATGCATGGATTAAAGTTAAGCTTCAAAGAAGCTCCCCCTTAACTCATGCATAACAATAAACAATAAATATATGCAATGAATACTAAAATGAATATGCATCAACATGCATAAAATAATGAAATGAACATGCTCTTGATACCAAACATGAAATAAACATGCTCTTGATACCAAACTTTTAAAATAAATTCTTTTCCTTTTTAAAATAAACATGTTCTTAAACTCTTGATACCAATAAAAATTTCAATAAAAAACTTAGCTCTTGATACCAATCAAGGCCTCTTGATACCAATCAATAAAACAAAATTCTTAATACCAATTGGAAAGATAATCAATAAACAATGCATATAAACTCATGCATATAAACTCAAATACTTCTCCCCCTTTTTGTCTTAAACAAACAAAAAAAACAAAAAAAATATCAATAAGGGTTGAAATCAAAACAAAACTTTCTTGATACCAATTGTAAGAAAAAATATATCAAATTAGTCCATCATGATATCAAAGAGATATACCAATTGAAAGTACATAATTGAAAGTACACAATGTGGTACATAAAACAAATATAGATTTAAATATTAATTGATACCAATTGTAAATCAATATCAATTCAATACCAATTATAAGTAAATAAATCAAAATTTTGATATCAATAAAACATACCAATTTTAAGTAAACTTATAAATAATCTTGATACCAATTTGTAAAGATTAGTAACAATTGAAGGTAATTTTTCAGTAAAAGCATATGATACCAAAAATAATTAATATCATTTTTTTAATCATTTTTAACATAAAGTGTGGGAGTAGAATAACAAACCAATTGAAAGGTGAAATATGAATTTTCTCCCCCTTTATGAAATACCAAATAAAATGATGCATAAGCTTGTATAAGATAACAATTGAAACATAATCAATTGAAGTATAATAGTCATTTGAAATCAAGCTGAGCATAACCAAAATTTGTGCTCAAAGATATAGAGATATAGTAAGCACAAATAAAACACATATATGAGTATACAAAAAGAATGTCAATAGTGATGCCAATTGAAAAGATCCAATGATACCAATTGAGACACAATAAGATCAAGTGTATAACTCATATTACTTTCCACCCACTTCGTGCACATATTTAAAAAGGATTTTCAATAAGAAGCATACAAGGCATGGTCACCCAACCAACCGCCCTTAAATGGAAAGGGTTTTCAAAAAATAGATTTGAAAATAGTTTAGCATAATTGAAAACTCTTCCAAAATGAAGAATACGAACTAGTTATAAGAAAAATTTGTAAACTAGTACGAAATTCTTCAAGTAAGGAATAAAGCAAAAATAAATTTCATGAAACATGAAAAAACACTCAACAATTGACACTCAAAAGATATAAAGCTTATATAGGACTCATGAAAACAAAATCATGAGAAAACTTCAAATAATGTGAGTGTACAAGTTTTGTGTGAAAGACATAGTCATGAAAATAGTCAATAGGCTTAATGTAAAATTCCTTTATAAACAAAACATGAAAGTCATCAAAACAATTTAATCTTCAAGACATATGTATATCTTATAAGAACTAAAGAATACATACATATCCAAACATAACGAGTCCACAAAAGTATATGCATGAAGGTAAGTGGCTCAAGGATGTATATGCATAAAAATTAATTTGGACAAAATAGACATATACATGAAGCTAAACATATAAACATGAAAAACATGTAGAAAATGAGAATACAAGTTAAATGCATGAATCATCAAAACTAGGCTATACTAGTACATCTAATAAGTACAAATGAGCGTTCAAGCATAAACATATAATAGTCTATTTGTGACTCACTAGTTGTACAAGTATATACCTAAGTTTTTAATGAAAACTAACATCTAAACATGTAAAAACATGAAGCATAGAAATCAAAACAAAAAAACTCATAAACATACATATGATCATTATGTACATGCATATGCATAGATCTAGGACATACATATTAGTTAAAACAAATGTGAGAACACAGAGATATAAATCCATATTAAACATGGGTGTCTCAAATAACTAAACATGTATATCACTAATCTAAATATCATGGCATATAACATATTAATCATGAAACATCAAAAACATGCTAAAACAATGATATGAAAAGCATGTAAATATAATGGGAGTTAGAGATAGTTACCAAAACCTATGAGGGCAACTCTCCAAGTCTCTAAAAAAGGTGGTCCTCCCACCAAACCCCCATTGAAAGTGATGCATCCAAATAGTCCTCTTTTAAGCTCGGAACACATCCACCTCAAGGTACCATCGCTTTCACGTCATGCGAGAGCCCACACCTACATCAAATACAATATGGGTGGTCTTTGGTACCCATACTCTTTTGGGTCCATGGAGGTTAGCACCTTTCCTAGCCCAAACAAATTTAGTTGCTAAATTTGAATCATGTAACTAATCATAACAAAATTGAGTAAGGTGGCCCTTACGTCCACAATGTGTACATGTGTACACATGAGTATACATCGTGTTATGGGTGTGTACGTGAGGAGCATGTGTATGCTGTGATTTGTGTGCATGCAAAGATGGAACTTGTTTCTTTCAAAACAATGATTCCAAACGTGTATGGTTCAAGGCACATTGGCTCAAAGCGGATCCCAAACAATCCACACTCTTCTTTAACAAACAAATATCATTTTCAATCATGGAAGAAGAGGTGCATGCAATAGGTAGGCTAGGTGAAGCTATACTAGTATGACAAACATGTGAATCAATATCATTTTTCAAAGAAACATTTTTCTTTAAAACAATTTCCAATTCCTTTGAAATAGAAACAATTTTCATTTTTAAAGAATCATTTTCTTTTAAAACAAAATCAACTTTTGAAGTCAAGTTTTCATTTTTCTTCAAAATTATTTCACAATCATTTTTATTTTTCAAAAATTCATTTTCTTTTAGGGCAAGATCTAGTTGGGATTTAAGTGAGTCACGTTCACTTGAAATCTCTTCCTTTTCTTGCAAAATCAAATCTAGTTTTGAACACAAATCCTTATTTTCTTCTTTTAGTTCAAAACTCTTCTTTTTCAAAAGATTATACTTTTCTAGCAATTTTTCACATACAATAGAAAGTCTTCATCAAGGCATTTGGATCAACATAATCACTACTAGAAGAACTAGCATCATCATTATCTAATTGAGATTCTGAATATACCTCAAGAGAGTCATTCCCTTGGACCATGTAGCATTGTTGCTCGGATTCTCCACTAGATTCATCCTCCGTTTGGATTGGCAATTGAAGCTTGGAGGAGGTCAACGTGTTCCACACTGCAAAGGCGGAATCACAGTTAGAAACTAAGCACAAATATTCTTTATTAAGCGTGCTTCTAAGTGCCTCAAGGGCTTGTGCATTGGCCTCTATATGCTTGCTATCACCAAGATAGGATTTCTTAGTAGCGGTAAGGAAAACATGCAAGCCTAGGGTTTTAGATACATGGACATCCTAAATTTCCACATGTCAATATTAAAAACATCAAATATGGGAGGTGTCAAGCAATCCATGAGTGTGTGTGTAAACAATATAAGTGTGTAAATGTAAATGATAGATTAGCTAACCAAGATCACACTCCTAGGTTGTTAAACTAAATATCAGGAGCGTAGGCTCTGATACCAATTGAAAGTACACCTAGAGGGGGGGTGAATAGGTGTACTGCTAATCTAGTGAACTAAATGCGAAAATTAAAAAAACTAAATTGCAACTATACTTAATGCAACCAACGAATGTAGCCGAATTCCCGGTGAAGGGCTCTGAACTAACTCCTCTTGATTCCTCTGAATAAGAGTTGAGGCGTTATATGAAGCTCTCGTGGTTAAGCACAAGTGAGGCGCACACAAACAAGCCAAGCATATAATTATGAATGATCAATATGAAATGATGCAAGGCACAATATAAAGAGAGAGAGTAAGAGTCAATGGATCAGACGCAAACACGCGAATATGTTTCGAGTTTCGAGCACACAGCTCTACATCCCCACCTTCACACAGAAGGATTTTCAATCCACTTGTCCACACAGGACTCCCACACAGGGAACCTCCAATGAGGATTTGGGCAAATACAATATGGAGTACACAACTCCTCTCTCAACCAAAACAACCTCTACACTTAGAGGCTAGGCACAAAGCCACAACAAATACCACCTCACACAAGAGGGGAAGGCACTTAGCCAATACAAATCAATCACCTCACACTTGAGGGATTCCAACACCAACTCCACCTCTCACTAGAGGGAGCCAAACACCATCTCCACCTCTCACTAGAGGGAGCGAACCACCTCTCCAAAATTAACCTCTACACAAGAGGGATAATACAAGTAAGGAGGGTTACAACTAGGTGGTCTATCTCAACCACAAACAACTTCTTCCCACAAATACAAGATCCTATAAATAGGATAGAATGATATGGCTCAAATGTGGAAAACAAAGAGTTTGGAAATCAAAAACTCAAAGAAAAATGCTTAGGAAAATAACTAGAATAAGTTTGAAATGAAGATCAAAAGCAATATCCCAAATATCCAATTTTCTTTGATTTTTTCAACCCTTTAAAACAAATAAAGATGAATCCTTTTTGGCTCTAAAAACACATAAAACATTTGTAGATAAGAGAATTTTTGCTCTTCAAAGTCTTAACCAAAACAACCCTCAAATGGGGTATTTATAACCCCTAAAAAAAAAAACTAGCCGTTGGCTGCTGATTAGGCCCAATTTGGCCTTCCGGTCGACCGGCCAACGGTCAAATTTTTGACCGTTGAGCCTTACGGTCGACCGCCCGGTCCAGAGAGCAAATTGCTCTCTGGCCACTCGACCGCCCGGTCGACCGTGCCAAGCCTCACGGTCGACCGTCCGGTCGACCGCCCCCACCCGAGAGTGGGGTACTTGCAGTCGGTCGACCGCGCGGTCGACCGGCCCAAGTGGCAGGTCAGCGTGCACAATCTTGTGCACGTCAGTCAACCGGACCGGTCGACCGACTCTGGGTCCGGTCGACCGGCCCGGTCGATCGCCAGAGCCTGGCAGGGCTTAATTAGGGATTGAAAAACTTGGTTTTTATTTGTCAAATAAATCCCATAAAATTTCTAAAAATCCACAAAAATAAGTTCGATATAATACATTGATATACAAACATGTGTGAAAAATTTCAACACAAATTTCAAACTTTTGAACCATTTTTGTGTCTTAGAAATTTTGCCAAAAATCAAAAACTGTATTTTCTAAAACTTAAATTTTTCAAATGGAAATCTGATTTTTTCAAAACTCATCTAAATACAAAAACATGATATTTAAACAACTTTTAAGCATGTGGTATATGGATATACTCCAATATACATATAAAGATATATATCAATGTTTTTGATGTTAAATCCGGAAATATGTTTTGTTAAAACACAAAACTCCAAACACATGAATAGGCATATCAAAATAAGTTTGTCTAAGATATGAAGCATACATGTATATAGAACAAATCTAATATACATAAAACCATGTAAACTTGTTTTGATTCTATCTATTCATGAAAACCAAGATCGGTTAAACCAAAAATTGAAAACTAATAAACATGAAACTAGAAACAAGTGTGTGTGTTGTGAACTTGAGCATATCACACTATCTAACTTTACAATAGATCTAAAAACATAATCTAAACTATGTACCGAAGTCTTCTTGACGAACTCCGTCTTCAAGCCGACTCGATCCAAACCGTGATCCACCGAGCTTGACTCCAATGGGTGCTAGATATGAACTTTGACGCTCGGGCTCTTGAATCACCATGTGAAAAGCTCCAAACTCCTTTGTTGAAGCTAATCACCTACTAATATCTTGGTTAAGTATCTGAAACTAAACATCACAAGATTATTAGTAAACATAACTACATGAGTTAATCATCATCAAAACTAGAGTGGAAGGCCTCTGGGCCAACAGTTCATAGCATATCAGTTCCAATAAGAAGATATTCTCCTCATATACTTCGGTTCAAGAGAAGCAGTATTCATAGGGAATTCTACTACGAGCAAGGTGATTGGAGAAGGAACAATCTAGTTTCGGTCTCATAATGGATGCATCACTACTCTTCAAGGTGTTTATCATGTATCAATGTACAATCTCATCTCTCTTGGAACCCTACATGGAGAAGGGCTCAGTTTTAGTTCTAAAGGTGATCTTATTGAAGTTTTCAAAGATGCCCATGTGAAGTTTTAGGCCGAATGTGTTGGCGATGTTTACATGTTGCGAAATTTGGAGGTTAGAGCCAATGTATTGCAGTTATCCTCGGCTTCAAGAGCGGAGGTTGTGGAACAATCGGAGACTACGATGGTTTCGAGCTCGGATATTTAGTTGTACCCCGAGAAGAGATTGGGACTAAATGCGCAACAAGAAAGTCCAAATCGTTACTATTATAGTGGAGCAAATTCTTATAAATCCTGTGTGGATTAAGGAGATCGATGGGTGATCAAGTCTAGGTTGGGCCTGAACTTATTCAACCTAATCAAGTTGTGAACCCCATGAGGGGGTTATGGAGAAGAGAAAGTGAGATAGAAATAAAGTCAAGACTTATTCGATTGTGCATGGTTGCGAGCCCATGGAGCATGGCGGCTATTCTTGGACTTGAACGTATTCGAGTCAAGGGGGAGATTATTAGACTTATGACTGTCATACATCGTGAAGGTAGACGAAACTTTAGAGATCAAAGAATGGACATGCACAATGAGTTGTGCATATTATCAATCGACTAATACTGGTACAGTCGACTAATCATATGGATTAGTCGACTTATACATTGTATAGTTGACTAGGTTGGCCAACAGAGAGTCGGGGTTCTCAAATTTTATCAGAGTAGTCGACTAATATTTGAGCCTAGTTGACTAATAAATAGTATTACTCGACTAATACCCTAACCTAGTTGACTAATTACGGGTCTAGTAGTTTTTTTTTCTAATCTGTTTCCAGTTCGAGTTGGATTCGAATTTCCTTTATTCTGAGGTGGTAACCTTTCGTATTGATGGAGTTTGTTTAGGATTAGGAGAGTTTTATGATCTATAAATAACCCCTTGGGGGTAGCCTTCAATGAAATCCAATGGATTTGTAATTCATAAAGGGTGTAATTTATCTAGATGAGAGATTCGTGAGAGAAACTTAGTCATAAGGGTTCGCTATTCTTGGCGGCCGTCAAAGGGTTTGTAATCTTCTCAGTGAGAGGTGTAAGTAATTCTATTGTACTCCTCCAAGTTTAACAAAATTTCTCTTCACTTCTCCCGTGGACGTACACACGATATGTTTGATCTGTAGAACCACATTAAATTGTGTGTTGATTTTTTATACTTCGGAATATCTTCTTTCTTCTCTTTTTCTTCTCGTTGCTCGTTGATCCTATGTTGATTCCGCTGCGCCGCCCCAGCAGTTGATCGTGGAAGCATAACAATTAGTATCAGAGCATACAAATTGTTTCCTATAATAAGTATCAGAGCATACAGATTGTTTTTCAACAGAAAAAATGAGAGGATTTCACTATACATAGGAGAGATAGGAGAGAGAAAGCAATAGGAGGGAGAGCGAGAGAGAAAGGAGGCGGAGGACAGTAGTAGAGAGAGGGGAGGCAAGGTCATGGGAGGAGAGAGGAGAAGAGAGAAGGGGGAGGCAAAGAGGAGGTGTGAGCAAGGAGAGGAGAGAGAGAGAGGGTGATATAGCGATATGAGGAGGCGGGAGGAGAGAGAGAGAGAGAGAGGGAAACAACAAAGTGAGAAAGAGGGGGGGGGGGGGGGGGGGGGGGGGTGGGGTTGTTGGGGGGATATAATTGTATTTGCATATAAAATATTAATGACAACTGGGTATTAAAGTAAAAAAAAGAGGTATATTTTTGAAAATTAAAATTGTATGAGATATTTTTTTTGAAAATGCATGCAAAATACGGGGTCACTTCATGCAAATAACCCAGATCTAGAAGTCGTTGTCATTTTATTTTATCAATGACATGATTTGACCATGACGCTGAAGACCCCTTCAAAATGCACTTGCATTCTTCATAATAATCGTTCCAATGCCAAACTCTACTCACATTAGACAAGCATTTTTCTATAAACACAGATTCCATTGCGGCCCAAGCAGTGGGAAGGACTGTAATGCGTCGGTTTCGAGATATCTATTATCTCTGGTTTCACTCTGTTTGGATGCTCAGAAGTGGTTGGAAGTGAGGAAGTGGGGCGTAGGAATCTTTTTTTTTTTTTGAAAAAATAAAAATTTGTATTTTTTTGATATTTGGATGATAGCTGAGAAGTATAATTGAAAAAGTGTAATATTTTTTCAATATTTTATTGATGATGTGAAAGTGGAAGTGAAAAGGTTAACCGCAAAGTTAACTGTAAAATAATATTAAAATATAAATTAATTATGAAAATTTTTGAATTGTAAATAGAATGCAAATAAGATTCACATGACCACAAAATTAATTGTTTTGATGTATAACTTATTACAAATGAGATTTAAATGATTACAAAATTAAGTGTAACACTTTAAAAGTGAGAAAACGGCTGTGTAAAAAGAAAAAGAAAAAAAAGAGTTTTTTCAATTTTTTTCTTCAATGTTTGTATGGACGGCGAAAGTGAGAAATAACACTTCCCACCCACTTCTACCCACCTCTTTGAATCCAAACTGATGAAAAAAAAGGAGGAAAATGTACTAAGTCAGAAAATTCTCTCACTTTCATTGCTTGTTTTGAAAGTAAAAGGACAAGTGAGATTTGTATTTCACTTAGTACTTTTTTTCAATCTCATTCCTCACTTTTACACCTTATTTTTCACTTACAAAATGTTACAAAAGACTTTTAAATATTTGATATAAAATATTAATATGTAATATTGTGATTAATATTTTTTAAATTATTTTAATTTTAAATATTGTTATAAGTTATTTTAATATTTAATAGCTGCAGTTAAAAACTTAAAATTACCGTACAGCTTCACTTACAATAAATAACAGTTTAATAGTAAGTAATTCCAACGTCAAAGCAACAATTAAAAACACTTTTATATTTAAGTTTTTGTTGTTCCAAATGTAATAGTTGAAGCATAATGCAAATCTTAAAAAAGATACTCTCCTATGTTACATTACCTTTTCAACATTTTTTTTACACTATTTCATCATGTATTAAATCAAATAATTTTTAATTTACTCTTTTAATTAGAGCTATGACTTAAAATAAGGATAAAAATAGACATATCCATAAGTTCTTATTAGACATGTCTAATAAATTATTTTTATAAGTATGTTGTGATTTATGAAAATAAAATGTAATAATAACTTTATATAATATATAGATATTGATATAGGGAATCATAATATGGCAACTGCTTTTATACAGTTAGCAAACAGGTACACCCAATTTCAGCATCACATTAAACACCCCCATCCATACATCCTCGCTAACAATAAATACTGCTCGCTCCATCTCTCCTCCCCTTTCCTCAATTTACAAAATTACCCTCTCTTCAATGCATACACTTCTGCTGCTGTTGCTGCTGCTGCCGAGCTACGCTACAACTAACATTTATTGGCAGTGAACCCCACTACCGAATTCTCGAGATCGAACGCCACCCGAGTCCCTGCTGCTGTACATTCCCGATGATCGACAGCGGCGAGCTCGTCGGCGCGAACGCCAAGCAGAACGTCCCGACCGAGTCCACCGGAATCAGATAATTCTTCGCTGGCAACCTCAGCTCTTTCCCCTCAGGGAAATGGAACGCCACCGTCGGCACCTCAACGCTCGTCCGTTCCGACAAATCGTAACACGTGTCGAACAGCGCCACACCGTCGGTCCTCGTCAGGTCGCTGGTCCCCTTCACAAACGCGTCCCTCAGGGCGCCATAGGCTTCGGTCTGCAGCCTCGTGATGGCGGTGCCGGAGTCGACGATGATCCCGCCGGACCCGCTCACGTCCATCGCGAACGCCGACGGCGGGATCGACAGCATCTCGCCGCCGACGCTGATGCCGGTCATCGTCACGTAGTAGAACGTGTCCAGCTTCCGGTTCTTCAGCAGCGGTGCGGTCACCGCTGACTGTTCCAGATCCGACCCGAAATCGAGGGTTGAGGTGTTCGGCGAGTCGCGGTCGACGAGGCAGTAGGAGAAGGATTTCGCCTGGATCTGAGACGGGAACGAGAGCCCGCCGCCGCCGAGGCCGAGCAGGCCGGCGGCGGCCACAAACAGGCCCTCGTTGTCGTGGCCGCAGCCGAAGGCGATGTTGGAGACGGAGGAAGCGTCGCCGCCGCCGAAGGAGATGGACTCGGTGGCGAAGTCGCCGACGGTGTAGGATCCGTCGCCGTACGAGACCTGATAGAGGCAAGTGTCGTTGCGGCAGGCGGAGACGTCCAGGGACTTGCAGGCGGCGGACTCGCAGGTCACCGGCGAGTACGAGGCCGAGGCCGAGGGATCATAGATCGGATCGGCCTGCTGGTAACAATCAGTGCAGGGCTCGCACTGGATCCAGGTGACGTCACTGCCAGTGTCAAGAACCATGTAGACTGGCCTCGGCGGCCGGCCGATGCTGAGGCGGGAGAAGTACTCGCCGCTGCCCTGGCTCGATCCGGAGACCACGGGACCCTGGAGGGCGTCGACGGCCAGCATCTCGTCGGAGGTCGCCATGGGCCTCAGATCTGACTTCTTGATGCCGTCGACGGCGAGCTGGAGGCGGGCGGCGATGGCGGCGACGCGGGCCCGGTCGCGCTGGAGGCGGGCTAGGGTTAGGGATTTGTAGTCGCTGTGGAGCGAGGAGTTGGGGACTTGAAGAAAATCGCGAGAATGCAACTTGAGGGAGAGAGCGGCGGTGAGGTCACCGCCCCCGGCTGCGGTGACCGTTTCTTGTTGGTCGAGAAGCGGGTCGGATTTGTGAGCGAGAGCCTGGGTGGCTCTTTGCAAAGAAGCAGTGACGTCGAGAAATGCGGTGCTCCGCGGTGAGATGTTGCGACACAGAGCGGAGGGAGGAGAAGAGAGAGGAGGATGAAGAATGAGAGGGAGACCGTGGCCATTGTCGGTGTTGGGATGTGAGGGGAATCTGAGGAGCGAGAGAATGAATGACAAGAGAATTTAAAGGAGAAGAGAGGGGGGGTCACGTCATCGGCGTTGGAAGACAAAACAAATCAAGGAGCGAGGAAAGGGCTTTTGACCTACTTAGGGTTAAAAAAAGAGGGCTTTTTATTAAGTTCTTGGATCCGCATTGGCTCCGGTGAGATGCGGTGAGCTCCACCCGACAACAGTGGCATACACGTAATTACGCGAGGTTTCGCGTGAGGGAGGTGAGCTCACCCCGGTGACGAGAGCGGAAATAAAGGCTGGGGTGTTGGGACTCGGGAATTTTCTTTTACCGTTGGGTTTGTGATCGGAAGAAACGAGGCGATAGCATCCAAAGTTGGTGGGGACCTACTGGGTGCCACGTGTACATTGAGTTGGTTCCAATTCCAGAAAGTCACAGAGAAACTGGACTCAATTTCAGACTATCGTCTGCCGACGCGACCATCTCGGCATCTGATTCCAGAGGATGTGGGCCCCGCCATATAATGACACTCAGCACAGACATATTAGAATTATTCAGTAAGTAAAACACAGTTGCTTATAAAGGCCCATTTTGGTTTCAAATATATGGGGCTGGGCTTGGCCCATTTATTAATCATGCAAGAAAATCACACGCTTCAGTCGACAAGCATACCCTCGCTAGGAATGTAATAATTTGAACCTTTCTGTTTATCAAAAAAATGAAACAAAAAATGAGATGCAAATAATAAGACCAAAGAAATGGCTGAGATATCGCTAATAATCATCAAACGAATCCAGCCAAAATGAAAAAAAAATTATGCATAACATTCTAACAACTGCTCTTTACAATTGGAGATGTAAAAGCATTCCTATGTTACATCCAGAGCTTGAAATATTTAAAAAGAAAGAGAAGGAAGAAAGCAAAGAACCAAGCTGGCTGACTGAAGGGTCGGGCACTCAGCACATCCTCAGGGTTCCTTGCTACAGCAGCAATCTGGTGAAATTCGTATGCGTTTACAAAAGTAAAAATAAAAGCAGTATCTCCCACCACCTGACTCCATATCATCTAAAATCTCTCTTGTTGAACCGATTATGATGTTCGGAGGGAACAGAAACCGTCTCCATCTCCAGCGGCCTGGAATTGAGAGTGAGATGACTCGTTTGCTCCCTGTGTCTGCTAACATGCTAAAGTACGCGTGAGGCCCCCAACCTGGCCAGACGAAAAGAAACATCGGGAGATTAAGGAAACGTTTTTCAAGAAAATAGATCAACAACATGACAACTATTAAATGAAAAAGCAAGAAGGGTGAGTGACATTCGCCTTCTTTGGCCTGACCACTAGCTCGACATTGAGCTAACTCAAAGGTTGAGTTTTCAAAAAACATGACTTTCCCGATAGATCTGTCACTGAAAAGATACAATGTTGCAAAGACATATTCTGCAGAGCATACCATATGGCTGCAATAATGCTTGCGAGCACTAACTAAAAGATTAATATTGCAATCTGCAAGTTTCCATAGAATCTGAAGCACTAACAACGACAACAAGGGGAAAAAAAGGAAATAGGATGTTGGATTAATCCCATATCAAATAGGGAGATCAGAAAAGGATAGGCGGTTAAATAAGTTTGGGCTTAGAACTCCAAGGAGTTCTACCTTTAGATCAAATTGTGTTCCAAAACATATAAACCATCCATCTTGTGGCACATCTCCCAAGTTCAAGTGTCTCGAGCTTCAAAAAGACCCAATTAGCACAAAATAGGCTGAGTGTTACTAACGCATATAAGTTGCCAGCACGGCTTGGAACTTTGGATTGAATGTGGAGTTCTGGCACCTTTTAGCAACTATAGCCTAACTTCAAGCATGCAAAAAGTTAGTAGACTCAATACCTTGTGAAGAGAGGGTCAACAACTGCACAAAGACAGAGAGGTTAAAAAAGTTTAAAAACTAGGTGGGACATGGCGTGTGGCCATGTAAATAATAGAATTGATCAAATAAACCAATTGAGGTCAGATCAAGTTAGCTCTTGGTTCTATCACACCTTTAGATTACCCTCTCTTCCACTTGATACAAACGGATTATTGAGTACTTGTCAGATGCATATATACAAGGAAAAAAAAAGAACTCATAAAAATTTGTAAAACACTATGGTTTCAGACCAATCAAGAAGACTATTACAAGCTCAGCAGATCAAAAGCTTCAAAAGAAAATAATTATATTATTCTAATTTCAAAATCTGGTTCCAAGTGAATTTTCAGGGTAAATTCTTCCTTCATATAATTTTAGTAGTTACTACATCTGATGATACTTCAGCGGTGCTACAATTTTAAAGGTTACACATGACCTTATGTAGTAAAACTTCATTTGGGAATTAGTGAAGTTACATGGCACTGGATCCAGTAGGATAATATCTGCTCCAATCCAACTGACTGTCCCAAGCTGGATTAAGTTCCCCATAGATAATTAAAGTTAAAATTCATGTGAAGGTTCTATTTACTTCATACAAACATGATTTATGGTGTGTCTGTTGGTGTGCATGCAATGGTTCAGAAAAAAAGCATCAGACATGGCTGGACAACCATTATTTTGTCAGGACATGTCAGACACACCAATTAAGAGTTAGGGGAAGTGTCCTACATATCATAGATATTCGTTAATCAAGAAATCAAAAAGCTATCAATACTTTAACACCGGAATGTCCTCCACAACAGAAAATCAAATTAGGAAAATCAGCTATAAGTTGCACATGCACAAAAGAATGAGTAACATGCCATCTATACCAATAACTAAATCATAATTTTATTTGTAATACGGTGGTCTTTTTTTATTATGATCTCTTTTGATTGAGTAGTAAGCTGCCTTTGCCACCGTGTCGCTAAATATGGGAGAGGATATAACTCTTGCTATTATTGTTGAAGGCATTCGTGGAACTTGTGATCTCCCCCTCACAAGTCACATGACTTCGAAATTCCTCTCCTGCTGGGCTAATAAGATAAATAAAGGTCTCACAAATTCAAGTCACATGACTTCGAAATTCCTCTCCTGCTGGGCTAATAAGATATATAAAGGTCTCACAAATTCCTCCTCTTTACAGATATAAGAACTCCCCATTCCTTCTGGAGTGAACATTTCCGGGGCCGCGGGGGGGGGGGGGGGGGGGGGGGGGGGGGGTGGGGGGGGGGGGCGGGCAGTATACCAGGAGTAGTGCATGGTGAGTCTCATCCATACATATATCCAGTCAATGTTATAAAAAAAAATAACAATTGGGTGCATACTACATACCGTTGACATGATAAGGGGGTGGAAAGAATTGCAAGTAGCAAAAGGAAGCAACCACATATCCTGAACAGTAGAAAAATGCAACCACATGGATGCAATCAGTAAAAAACTCTCAAAAGAAATACAAGTGTTGAAATCAATAATGAACAATCGTAAAACACAAACCTAAAATGCCTCCAGCAAATACATCTTGCCAGTGATGCCAGTAGTCATCCACTCGTGGAACTGCCACAAGCGATGCACAAAGTAGAGGAAGAAATACAATGCAAAGCTTCGCAACATTGCCCCCGCGGTCAAACACTCTGATTTTTCCTGCCAGATACCATGAGACAAATCCTAGACCAGCAAAAGACCCTGCATATGCAGAAGTTGTAAGAAAATTGATGGACGGAAAAATAGGCAATGAAAATGCGCCCAAAAAAATCTCTTAAAAGTTATCTAAAGCTTTGACAACTATTTAAAATTTCCTAAACTAGTGTTCCACGCATTTACTGGCATTACAAATAGCATACTCGAAACCAACTTGCAAACTAAAAAGCGTGGTTTAAAATTTTAGTATCAGTACTCGCATCCGCTATCAATATAGGCAATATCAACTGATATTGACTGATATTATACGGTTAATATCGTAATGGATACCTTGATATCCGATGAGATATAGGTGATATATATATATAGGAATCAACCGGTTTTTGAAACCATGCTAAAAAAGAATTATAAATATTAACACAAGAAATTGAGGACCCTCATTTCATGCCATATACTACGCAAAACAAAATAAATAGCAAGTACATTTATAATTGAAATTATCCTTGCTTAGAGAGTCTTAGACTACTATACGATGGGGAAAATGTATTAGGATTAGATCATCAACAGTTTCAGCTATGGTAGCACAAAAACATGTCATATAGTTGGTAGGAATGATACGTTGGAAATGCCTCCTAGTTGAGTATTCATATTGTCGCAATAATGATACTTTTGCTAAATTATCACAAAGTACCTGTACAATTTTATTATGGATCCATACTTCCAACTTTCACGATGACAAGAAACTATCTCGCAGCAATAACAGGCCGTTAAAAGATGACTGTAGCACCCTTGGCAAGTTTTCAAGACGAAAACTCAAACCACCATTTTTTTTCCATACAAAGTACCCTCTTTCGTCCACCTTCTTTCCCACCTCCCACCCAAAAAAAATTGGTGGTTGGGTGAAAGTTCACCGTTACATCCTTTTCAAAAATATAGATATTCTTTTCAAAATTAAGTCCATATTGCATCCTAATAATAAAATTATAGTGTTTATTTTATTATTAATGTGTATATTCTCTAATAACAGAATTTTTTTTTTTTTAATCATTGTAAAACTACTAACAGTAAGCTTATATTATTTAACAAATACCAATAAACTTGTTTACAATTCATTTGCGTACCATTAATACAAAAGATTTTGTCATTTTGGTTCTTCTACTGCCCTTTCACCTTCTTCACAGAAAAAGGAGGTGGAATCCATTGGATCACGTCCCATCTTACTTTCCTCTAATATCAACCTTCTAAAATGTACAAAGGAACTACAACATACAGTTTTGCCACAACTCCCCGTGAAGAAGATGGAAAACAGAATCTCAAAAGAAATAAAGATCAAAATCCAAACAAAATAAGAAAAAAAAATAAAACAACCTCTCCTAAGAACATATCTTCACCATATACTCACAAGAGATATTGAGATCTAAGATTGAGATGTTCATGATCCACAATGAAGATAAAGAACTTTGTATAAGAAAGAATGGTCATTCTAGGCCAACTTGGAGTGCTGATATCTAATGGATATATGGAACTGATTCTGAAAAGATTTATTTTGACATTTCAAACTTCAAAGAAATCCTGTGGGTAAAACTATACATCAAGTAACAAGAAAAATGATCAAATAAAATAAGTCTCAAAACCGTTGATTGTTATCAGTTTATTACCTCAAAGAATGTGGATAAAATGGCCGAAATTGAAGCTGTTGACTGCTTTGAAAGCTCATCACAACTGGTTGGTGTCAGCAAAGGCAGATGGGTCAATGGATGTGCTGATATCTAATGGACATATGGAACTGATTCTGAAAAGATTTATTTTGACATTTCAAACTTCAAAGAAATCCTGTGGGTAAAACTATACATCAAGTAACAAGAAAAATAATCAAATAAAATAAGTCTCATAACCGTTGATTGTTATCAGTTTATTACCTCAAAGAATGTGGATAAAATGGCCGAAATTGAAGCTGCTGACTGCTTTGAAAGCTCATCACAACTGGTTGGTGTCAGCAAAGGCAGATGGGTCAATGGATTGATCCTTGTGGTGGTGAGCACTGAGACAAGACAGTGTTGACAAGGGGTGGATGACATGTGGTCAGCAGAAAATTTGGCAGCAGAGTCACTATTGTTAGCATCAAGGATGGTAGGGAGAGGAGCAAGTGATGAAGAGGTTGAAAAGGGCAGTGTGATAGACCATAGTGGCCATGTTGGCGGCACTGGCAATTATGGGCCGAATCCCGGACCTGACGGAGACCAAACCGCTAGCAGTGGGTCCACATGGGCTCTTTTGCAACTGGGCTGGGATTAGGCTTTGATTTCAGGCCCAGAGGAATTTAAGCTGGATTCAAGTTCAAATATTTGGGTCCAATGAACCTAGATACTTTTATACTTTGTATCTGAGCTGAAAATTACAAGTTTCAGGATTTGGTGTCTCATATGTTTAAGTGCTTGTATCATTAAAAATTAAATTGTAAAACATGCAATTGCAAGGATTGACCTAATGACATCTCACAAGAAGCCACTTTAACGATAACATACACAAATTATAATATTGACAACAGAGACAAATAATTAACACACACACACACACACACAAAATATATATATATATATATGTGTGTGTGTGTGTGTGTGTGTGTGTGTGTGTGTGTGTGTGTGTGTATCTGTGTGTGTGTGTGTGTGTGTGTGTGTGTGTGTGTGTATATGAACAAGCTCAAATAGTTTCGAACATAGGCCTGAACTAGGCTCCCTTATCCAATTTGGCTCCAATGGAAAAACAAGATGTGCCAAATAATAATAATAGTAATAATGATAATAATGGCCTGAGGGAGCCTATATGAGGTTGGTCCAAGCCTGGGCCGTTGGCACCACTGTGTGGCGGCCATACTGGTCTCCGCCAAAAAAAAGGAAAATAGAAAAGAAGAGCGAAGAAAGGGAAAGAAAATGATTGAGTGAAAAGCTTCCAAGAACATGTCAATATAAAAAAAGCCATGACATGAATGACATGGTCTAGAATGATGGATTGGCGGAGGCCAGATAGGTAAATATAAAGGAAATTTTAAAGGAATAAACCCATAATAAAAATTCTGAGGGATAGTTTATGACAATTCTGGTGGATGTTGGAGGTAGTTTCTGAAAATTTCGGCAATTATTTTTCCATAAGCACCTAATCACCAAGTTTGGGTGTTCTCAGATGTGGTGAAATTTATGACAGCAGTATTCCTTGGAAAAATTGGTCTTAGAATAGTAACCATTAATCAATTATTTTGTGTGTGTTTTATTCATTCAGTCAAAAGGGTACCAAAATATCATGCTTATGTGGGACTAATTAAAGAGAAAACTCATTGAACCTACATGCATGCCTTCATTGTTTGATAGAATGATCTTCTTTTGCCAAGTTTCCAATCCAGTAACTAGTGCATGTTTGTTTCAGAGAAATGAGCTGAAAAGTGCTCATTTTCCTTGAATTTGTGGGCCCCATGCACTTTTCTATGCACTGTGTTTGATTGGGAAAAAAATTGGAGGGCGGGAAAGTGGAAAAAGGGCCTGTCAGTTTTCATGAGAAATCTGACACCCTCTCTCCATTTGTGGGGCCCATACAAATTTTGAGCCCGACTAAAGGACTTGTTTGTTTTGAAAATGGGCCTAATTGGCAAATTTAGCCCATAAAACATTGTTCCTGTCAGCTGGGCCTTTTCCTCTAGAAATTCTGATCTTGTTAGAATTCCAAACTCCACTTTTTCTTACCAAACAAGCCATAAAGGAGAGCTAATTTCACAGGGATAGTTGGTCATAAAATCTTCTCAGTGTTTTTTCCCCTTTTTGGAGCCTTGTCAAGTTAGGGGATGTGAGTCCACACTAACAGAAAAAGGTGATAATAATAATAATAATGAGGACAATGACAACTTCATCTAGGCGCTTTTGGTAGCTTGCAGTATGAACTGCATTGCACCAAAAGCAGCATGAGATTTGCAACAATAATAAGAGCTGCAGCTCCACAGCTCCAGTGTTTCATCTAATGCAAGTGAAGGTGCAGTAAATGGAGGCCTGGTGTTTGGTTTGTTGTGGTTCAATATTCTAGTGAGATTGATATTAGATTCAAATTTTGCACCTCCAAGGCTTCAATTGCTGAATCTTGCAAACCTGCAACAGGAACATTTCTTTGGTTTTATCTAGAGGCCCCTATGTAGCACAGAGACTTCTATCATGGAGTCGTGTCGTGTCCGAAACGTGTCTGACATGCGTGTAAGACACACGTGTCATGTTTATTTTTAAGAATTTGCTATGTGTCCACGTGTCGTGTCCATTTCAACGTCGTCGTGTCCGTGCAACATAGGTTAGAGCAACAGGAGCTGCATACATGTGCATGAAAATGAACACATGAACATGCCCTACTACGACAAAAGTGTAACGGCTCTACTTGTAGTTAGACACGTTAAACGACCATTTTACTTGAAAATTTGACAATATAAGAAAATTGCTACATGGACATTGACTATCGTCATGGACAGGAAATCACAAATTCCCATGGCCACAAAGCCCATGAGAAACATATTTCAAAGGGAAGCCGACACTTAATATGTGTATTCACAGCCATCTTTAACATCTTCCCACACACTTGTCAAACAAAGGAGGACGGAGAAAGGTAGGAAAAGCGTGGTGGTGTCTATGCCGATGTAAGAATACATCAAGGCTCACTAGTAGCTATGAAAAGTTAAGGCGTGGTTGGGGTGGGGGCAGACAAGCCTGTATCTGGTGCATGCTTCACTAAGAATATCACATTAATAGAAACAGGTTACTCTACAGTAAGACTGCAGTAATGACCCCACATCATATAGCACAAGGAAACAAAGCATGCACGCATAAAGGAAAACTGTATAGTCACACCACAAAACAAAGAATGCTCAGATGTAATTAATATTGCCGAAGAAGTTAATTATCTGAAGTACAAACCATTAAAATAAAAACCAATAGTAAGAAAGTAAATAGTGTGGCTTACATGAAGAATGCCCACTAGGAAAACTCTTGTGCCCTTCCTTGATATCACTTTTTTCCCAGTACATATAACATCTGAGGTAACATTATTATAAACCTGGACATGACATGTTCAACAAGATACAAATAAGTTATACAATATTAATCAGAATGGGAACTAAATGTATTACAGAAACAAAGAGCTCAAACAGAGAAATGAGTATTCCTACGCCTATTCCATCAGGAACAGCGCCAGAAGAAATCTGGCCATGGTCCACCTACAGCATCCTTAATCGCATCCGTTAAGACCGCAGTTATAAGCACAGAAAACAAAATGCCTGCAAGCATATCAACCAATTTAGTATTCAAATTCATTCATGGATTACAAAAAGCACCAACTATGACAAAATTTAATACATGGAAAGCGGGTGTACCTAGTATAGCTTGATGCAAATCACACACATTCCTCTTTTTGAAGTAAATGCCAAAAAATATTACAAAAGGTAGTAAAATTCCCAAAATCTGTCAAAGGCCAAAGTACTAGTAACATTAAGCACGCAATCATTATATGAACATTTTGAGAAAATGTTCTCCTTAAGATAAATATAAGAACTGCAAGGACATACTGGTACAGCCCAAAATGGTATCCTGTTTCCTTTGAATGGGTATTTCAGATCTGTCATCATGTCTTTGCCGACAAACCGGTGGAAAGGATCTATAACATTCAATATTATATCTATCACTCCAAGTAGCACCAGTATAGCCAGTCATGCATGTGGAACCTTAGTACTTTAGTTCCATGAGATCTAACAGTATTAGCATCCAACTGAATATCTGACATCTTCTCCTAATTGAAAAGAAATCAAGAAGTAATGATAAGGTTAAAGAAAACATAATATGTGCAATAAGCTGCAGTGCTGCTAGTGTGGCTACACTCACAAATAGAAACCAGATATGAATACCGGCACCTTTAAAGTGAGTAGAGAGAAAAAGTTCTTCCTCTAAGACAAATAAACAATCTGATATGTGACTTTGTAATATTAGTTAAGGATGATGTTTTGGACTTTAGAAAATAAATAAGTAACTAGCTCTATTGATATGATTAAGAATATGAAATGTATCTAGTATAAAAATATTGCAAAAAAGACAAATACATTTCCTATCACTATAGACTCACACCAAGGATCATCATTAATTCATTATGTCTCTACATTAGTTATGGATGAATTTACTAGCCATATTCAGGATAAGGCCCTTCGTGCATGTTTGTTCGCAAATGATATTTTTATTAGCTGATGAAATTAGAGAGAGAATGGACAATTTCTAAAGTGGAAAGTTAGAGAGAACAGAATCTAAAATCTTCAGTTGGCATGATGCAAAATGGGTCATATTGAATATAACTTTATCCAAAATTTTCGCAAAAAAAAAAACTTTATCCGGGTTATGAGAATTCTTTTTTCCCTTAAACAAGGGTAAGGTTCACACTTTGATGCCAGGAAATATCTAGAAGCGAATCCCCATGAAATTGGAGGGAAGATTTCACAGAACAGCTAGATTTATGGGTCAGAAGTGAATGTTGACAACAAAAACATGCGCAGAAATAATTGTATGCGAGCTGAAATGAATGAGGGACAATATGCCAAAAGATGTACAAGAAATGAGTTCATTGTTACAAAGTCGATCGAGATGTAACAGTAAAATAAGGACAAACATACATCTAATTGATTTATGGCAGTAAAATAAAAAAATCAGAAAGAAAATACTAGCAATTAATCTAGAAGATAAAACACCCATTAACAGAGCATCCGCATTTTACTTCATTGAAATGAAACACGCGTCAATGAGCCAAAAACTAACGGAATGAACAAACATTAAACTGACAGAGAACAATCTACAACTAGAATCAAATCAAAGATTAAACTTGAGACTACGCTTTTCTCTTTCTCTTACCAAATCCCTCTCTTCGGTGCGAGGCAAAAGGCGAGAATCTGAACCAACCTCCTCCTCATCCTCCGCTGAATCAAGAAATGAACCAAAAAAAAAAAGTCAAGAAATCAAACAGTTACATACAAATTGACAAAGTGTTTCTTGGAACGAACCTTGAAATCTGAGGTGAGCCACGAGAAACTGAGCGATCAATCAACAGCGCATAGCCGTCAAAAGAAAAGACACAAACGAAGAACAAGAGAGGTCTCAATCCGATAAGCTTTGTTTCCTCGCTTTGAATTTGGAATTTTGACCTTTCCACTCTCTCTTTTTTTTTTTTTTTGATTTAAAGATACCGCATTTTTCTTTCCTCTCAAATAGGGACAGAGAAAAAGGAGAAGATAACTTGCTGAGTTGTACAGTGCAGGATCTTATTAGATTCAAACGGGCTTGCGGTCACTGGGGGGTCTGCGGATAGAGTTGGCACAGAATAGAAAATGGATATTTCTGGGTACTTTTTACATAAAACCCCCAATGGCAATTGTGTCTTGTCTTGCACAGTTGAGTGACTCTTCAAGTCTTCATTCTCATGCACTTTTATATTATAAGAAATACACCTTCATCAAATATTGCCTCGCTCAATAATAAGTGGAGTTTATTGGCCCAAGGGTACAATTTTTAATTTTATTTTGATGATTACAAAATTCATATAATTATGAGGTACTAATCAAGTTCAAAAGAAAGAATTGTGGTTCATTCTTCCTCAAAAGGAAGATTTTGAGGAGATCAAGTTGATTCAAGAAGGGATTCTAGCTCGGACGATCAAAACGTGAATTTTGAGAAGCCTCCTTGATGAAGATTTGAAGAGCGTGTAATCACTTGTAAGAACTTAGAATATTTAAGTTTTTGGTGTTGACTTGATGGCTCAAGATTCACACAACACTTGCACAAGATATTTATTCAAAAATTGTTTTAAAATATTTCAAAATTCCTCAGTTTTTGACTCTTAATGTAGACAGCTAAACAAAGTTGTGGACAGTATTTATAACAGAAACTGTCGACAGTGCTTTATATGCTTTGGAGCTGCTGTCAACATCTCTCTTGACCTGTCGAAAGCTGATACAGTGTTGTATCAGCCAACTGTCGGCGGGCCTATTGGGCTGTCAACAGGTGAGCTTCGCAATGACTAAAAATATGGTTGTTGCTTACTAAGTTGTCGACAGCCCAATAGGATTGTCTATAGCCTTATTATGTCGTTTAGGTCAAATTCCAAATAGAACAAGTTTTTCTCTCTTCAAACTGTTTTGTCTTAATCTCAATCAGGTATATTTCACTTTATTAGGACTTTATCAGTGTTTTAATGACTGATTTAGCTCTTTAATGATATTTACCTATTACACACACACACATATGGGTCATTGTGGAGGAAGTTTTTAAAAAGTTTTGATAAAAGTTTTAGAAATCAATGTTTTTAAAGAAAAATCTAGTTTTTTCTTTCAAGTTTCAAGATTCAAGAGCTCTCAATTTCAAATCATTTTCAGCAAGTTTTAAACTCTCAAGTTCAATTTTCTCAACTGAATTTTCTCTCACACAAACTTCTTGAGTTTCATTTTTTCACTCAAAACTCTAAAAAATTATAAAGAGAGAGTTTGTGATCATTTTATCACTAAGAGTTTGTAAAACTTTATTGGCTTAGTGCTACCTCTTATGTAGAAGATTGAAAGTTGGAGTTGTGTGCTCTGGATCTTGTGTAGACCTTATAGTTGTGGTACCTTTATGGTGATCCTTGGTGGATAACAGAAATCCTTCACACGGTGAAGGCAGGGACATAGAGCAAGTTGCTCGAACCTCAAAACAAACATCTTGTGTTTGTGATTGCCTTCTAGCACTCTTGCTTCTTCTCTAATTGCTCTATTTGTGCTCATACTTACTTTTTACATTCTTGCAATTATATTGTGTTTATGTTACTATATTACTCTATATCTATTGCTTGTTGAATTATTGTTTTATCCTCATATGATCAAGAAGGCAATTGTGCACCTTAACTCTAATCTAGAGAAATTAAGAGGAGAAGTTGTAGAGCCTTTAATTGAGAATTCGGCTTCACTTTTTACTTTGAGTTGACTGTTTGGATTGTTTGCTTAAATGATTACATTCTGCATTTGATTAGCATTATCACCTATTCATCCCTTCTAAATGATTTTCAGAGTTATCTCAAGAAAATTAAGATCTGGTACATTTAGCTCTTATTGATGCTAGTAAGGTAAGCTTTGAGAGGTTGTAATGGCTGAGAAGGGCCTTCAATTATAACAAAAAACAAACCTCAAAATAATTAAGTTAATTTTGATAACTCTTTTCAAATGATCAGAAATCGATTAGAATTAGCAAATAATGAAAGTAGAACTAGCCTAAAACTTTTCCCCGGCGGCCACCTAGTGGCAGCAAAAAATGAACTCGGGTAGGATCAGCGCGGTTCGCGTTTTCTTATTAAGAGAGAACTTTTCATTCTCTTATAGAAGCCCACGTCCATGTGGGTAAAGCCCAACAAAGCCACAGGGAACACTGATGAGGGTTTTTCATAGATTAGATCACACCACAAGCGGAAGCCTGATTGGACACGTTTAGCATAATTACTATTACATTTTTGAATCTATCTTGTAATAAACTCTGCAAGTAATTTATTTCAATGCCTAAATTGTGCAGATATCAAATGAATACATGCTAAATTAGATTTATATGGATCTATTTGGTTAGCTTGAAGAATCAATGAGGACAAACAAGGATAAAGGAAATTCAGAAGTCCAAAGACAACCTTACTAATATACAAAGGAATATCTGAAGCATTAAAGAATTGGGATGTACATTCAGAAGATTTAGAGAGATAAGACATAATCAAACTGAAAATCAAGGGATAAATAAATTTTATCTCTAACATTAATAAAAGATCTTTTCTGCTGGGTAAGCGATTTTGTTCATATCTCTAACCTTATCTCCAACTTTATCATAATATTTTTTTATTGGGCCAGTAATTTGATCTCATCCTCAAGCGCATTCTCCCTTTCCCCATTTCTCCTATAAATCCACCATATGTAGAAGGCAAAAGGGCACCGCTCCAGGAGAGAGTTAGAATTAGGCTTAGGCTAGTTTAACTTAGAATTTTGTTTTTCTTTATGTAATTTTTTCTCTTTATGTAATTTAGATAAGAAGTTTCATGAGAGAAAGAGAAGAATGTTATATTGAGAGTGACATCAGTGTAAGTTTCCTCTTTTCTTTTCTTGTTACTCTATTTCAATCGAAGTTATATGTTTGTTTTATTCTTTTTCTTTTTACTTTGCTTTCTTTGTGTTTGATTATTTAATCCAAGTGAAATAGCAGCAGAATTGTCTTATCTTTGCGAGTACCACCGATAGCTCATGATAATGGATTTCTCCTCTTAAGTGTCTGTATCATTTCTACTTATTCATCTTGATGATGTAATATGTGCGGGGACTGAGTTCAATCTTATGAGTTATTGTTGATCGCCTCTGAATTAAGATAAGTCTTCGCCAACGATTCAAGGTAAGTAATCAGCCAAAAAGGTAAGTAAACTTTTATTTCTTTTCTTTCATTTCTTAGTTTAAAATACACCTTCAAAATCAATACTTTCTTTATTTCTTTCTCGTTTAACTTAAAGAAAAAAAACACCAACAACATTTTGTTCTTCTTGATTTTACTTTTCTAACTTAACTCTTTTCTTTTTCTTTTATTTAAAAAACTGAGTACAAAGACTTTTAATCAGTTTTAGTAACTTAAAAGAAAGATTACTTAAAAGCTTCTATCACAGTCCCTCCTTGTGGATCACGACCTGCACAGTCACTTGCTATAGCGGTAATATTGAGGAACCTTAGCACCATTTCTAAACTTTATATTTTCTATGCAAGTCAGCCTCGAACAAAGCCTCGTCCCACTTCTTTTTAACGAGGGCCAGAAAATGCCTTATTTCTAAAAAATACAGTTTGATTTCATCAAGATCTATTGTTTTGACTGTCTGAGTTGATTCTGAATCGAATGCCTAGTATTCCTTTCCCTTCTTCGTCAGTGAGGACCCCGATGACCTCAGAAGGAACCTTCCGAGAAGGAAGCAACGAAAGGTTACTAGACTGTAGTGTGCATCAGGATCACGACACGTGTCCAGTGACAGGAACATGAACTGACTCTCGAGAACCCATTTCGAAGTCTCTACCACCTCCTATTTGAAGGCATCCTTCACTACAGCTCTGAGGCTATATCGCCTCCCGAAAGTGCTCTGACTCCAATCCAAGAGTCCCGCCCCTCCCTCCATCTAGAGGCAGATCGAGATGAATCTCGTAGATCGCAAAGACAGTTAAGTTCCCTATCTCTCTATCGTCCAGGACTTTAATAACCCTATAGCTCATCAAGCAATTGAGAATAACGATAGAAAATCCTCCAGCATGTCAATCCCAACTTTTCAGACTCAACTCAGATGGTTATAAGGCTTAGTGGATTCAAATCGAATAATTAAAGATCCACATCTATTCACATCTACTCCACTGCCTTTGTCAGATACAAATACACCTCCTCTAATGAGAAAGAGGGGCTTTCCAAATCCTAAAAGCACAAACCACACCACGCTAGGAATTTTTCTCTTCTAATCCACTGCCATAATATACCAGCAATTTTTCTCTGCCGGTCCTTCTTCCTAACCACCAACTGATTTTCACATCTAAGGGTCTTAGGTCAGCATCACACAAGTGCTCCTAACCTGAAAAGCGTCTTCTTTTTGTGTGCTCTGGCAGGTTCGATCGGGGCGTCCAATTGCTTGTGGCGATGTTTTTGTCCATCACAAACTGATGTTTTCATTAAGAGCTTGAGCCTACATTCGAGATCTTCCTCCCATCCAACCCAAAACTTCCTAAAAAACTTCTTCTCTAACATCGATGGCCCTGAAGAAACAGACGATCACCTATTAGGGCGCCCTGTCGAAAGGCAAGACTAATACCACCGCTGGGGGAATGATCTCCCATATGCCACCGATCTCAAGAGTACTGCAAAGGATAATGGCTCTTTCTTATTTCGACAACCACCAACGCCCAGTCGCCTCTACTGCACGAAGGCTAGATCCTTCAGATGCTCACTGACATGAAAGAGCACATGAAAAGCCTGATCAGATCATGACAAGAAGCATGCAACTCTAGATTATAAGAACACCGCTCGTGAGCAGGAGGCGCTCAATCACCAACTCCAAACACAGACCACCACCTCGGAAGAACCCAGGCGCAGATGTAACTGGAGGATGAACCCAAAATTGGAGAGACTTGAGTTAATGGGCCCACCATGAACCTGAGGCGGTCCAGACCGACGTCTCTCCTGTGTGAAGGCTATTCCGACAATGAAGCTGATTCGCCTCATTCTGACCAGGAATCTAGCACAGCCAAACTCGAAGGAGGTCGAGGAGTTTCCCAATATCTGAATCCTCGACGAGCTAGTCTAAAGGCAGATTGAGGAAGCTAAGCTACATCTTCGTAAGACCAAAACAGGCCGCTGCCAAAGTCTCTGACTCCCCCTCTCTGAAGAAATCCTAGAGTGCGAATTTTGAAGAAGTTCACAAATCCAACCTTTGACTAATACTCCGGAGCCAGCGACCCTCTCCAACACATCCGACATTTTCGAGATAAGATGGTGGTCCATTTTCGTAACAATTCGCTTATGTGCCTAACCTTTTCGTCTAGTCTGAAATGTGTGACTTATGATTGATTTTATTTTTTATCGCAGCATCCACTCCACAATTAAGGAGCTAACCGAAGCATTCCTCACCCAATGTGCCTCCTGCTGAGAGGCCAAAAAAGAACAACCATCACCTCATCACTATCAAAATAAGACACTGTTTTCTCAGAAAAATTAAAGGCGTGTAAATTCTTTAATTGATTGTAAAGAAAATTATAACGGATCAATAATCTGATTACAAAAGAGGAAAGAATGGTAGGATCTCCCTTTTGTTTAAGGTTGAGTTCTTCGTGTAGCGGTGGAGAGTGATTCTTGTTCTCTGTTGACGAGCCGAACCGGAAGCTTAATCTTCGGATCTTCTTGCTCTCGTTGGAAGTGATTGGTTGCTAATGTTGCATATTTAATGTCACATTTCCATACTTATTTTAGAATAAAAGCCTGCATTGTCCTAATTATTTGTTTAATTTATTTGCAGGCCCAATCTTTAAGGAGTTGAAGAGAAATGAGCCCAAAACCCACCAAAATTCTGAATTAAATCAGAATTAATTCGCACTCACTAAATCAGGGCAAAATCAAGAGGTTAAAACCAGTTGAGAAGAATCCTCTCAGGATCGATCGGTTAAAGCCAAGAATCCAAGGCCATTTCTTCAAAATCTCGGAGCCAATTGCAAAACCAACTCCAGATAAAGTCAGAGGGAGAAACCAGGGAGACCCACCAACAGGGTGTGGCCAGGTGGCCACACCCTTGCCGCGGAAACGAGGCTTTTGCCGCGTTTTCGCGGCAATCTTGGGAGTTAGGGGGAGCGTGAACTCCCCCGACCTCCCCGGGATCTTGGTTGTTGGGTTTTTGGCCTATAAAAAGGCATTTTCTGTGCTGAAAGTGGACGCCAATGCAGAGTTAGGATCTTAGACTAGTTTTTCTATTTTATAGTTTAGTTTTTACTTTTATGTAACTTGTATGTAGCTTAGGGTAGAAGAAGATTCATGTAAGTAAGAGAGAGGGGCTGATGTTGAGAGTGACACCGACGATGTACCCTACTCCTTTCTTTCATTGTCTCAGCAAGTAATAAAGATAAATGTTTTGTTTGTTTTCTATTTTGCTTTACTTTACATTTGTTTTAGCTTCTCTCTTCCTCTTCTACTTTACCTTGGTTGTTGTTGAAGTGTACAAGTGAATTCCAAAGCAAGTCTAACTAAGCTACGTGAGAGCCAGCGATAGTTCATGAAGACGTTCTCCTCTTCCAAGCTCCGCATCACTTCGTTCTTCTTATTCTTGACGATATAATGTGCACGGGGACCGAGCTCGAGTTTATGATCTATGCGTTGAACGCTTCCGAAGCAAAAAGGTAGAACTTGCAAAGAGGTTTCCAAGTAAGTCATCAATCAACCTAGGTAAGTATCTCTTTACTTCTTTTCTTTTCTTTCTTAGTTTAGATCACCAACCACTTCTTCCAAATCGTTTTCATTCTTCTCCACTTCATTGTACATAGTCGCTTTTCATCGTTTTCTGATTTTCCACCTTCTTCATCCTTCGCTTTCTTCTTAACTTTAACCTTTAACTTTCTTTTTCTTTTTCTTACTTTAAAAATAGAGAAGAACTCTCGTCTGGTTTTTATAACGATTTCAATAAAACTGTAAACGCTTCCATCGCAAACCCTCCTTGTGGATCACAACCCGCATAGCCACTTGCTATAGCGGAAGAATTGAGCACTTGCACACTTCTTTTCATAAGTTCTATAATCTCGTATTTTTTGTGCAGGTTTAGCCTCAATCAAATTTTGGCGCCGTTGCCGGGGAGGGTAACATGTTTTTTATTGAAATCTGAATTTTTTTTGAAAATTTTTTAGAACTAAACGAATTTTCTTCTCTGTTGCAGGTTACAAGGCAATAAAAGCAGGAAATTAATATTGCAGTGACATACAAGTGGCCTTGGGCCTCTGCTCTAGAAAGCAGAGACCAAGGGCCCTCTGAATTGCCGCGTTTCCACGGCAAAAGCCGCGGATCCGCTGCAAGGAAGAGTTGACTACTAACAGCTTTTTGTAGGGCTGTTTAGTTTAAAAAAATTCTAGTTTGCTGCAACTTTAATTTTTCTTATATGTCATAACATAAGCCTGCTAATAATCAACAGTAAAATATTTGTTGGAAAGATAAAAAATTGATTAGATATTTGCATTTTAGGCACGTGTCTTTTTAATTCCTTTATTTTTTACTGTTGAAGAGTGCTGGAGCAAGGTACGTATGCATTGCATTTAGCATAGGACTCACTTCTTCGTTGTTTATATCGCTCTGAGTGAATCTTACATATCTTGTACACTTGCACAAATTGATCTTAAGGGCACTTACCCATTAACAAGATAAGGTGGGGATTTGATCACCCTTCCTTAGCCCAAAAATCACATTCCAAGCACTCACTAACCCAAGCCTAACTAAAATTAAGTAGACGTTGGCCTTAGGGACATCTCGGACTCAATTAGGAGATTATCCTAAGGGGGAAAGGTGTTGGAACTTGACTCTTGCCAAATCAGTGTCTAGGAAAGGGATTAAGGGCCGAAAGCCCGAAGGTTGGTGGTTATTTAATTAAGGAACGTCTTTTGACGGAAAACCTCCCACCAACCTTGCCCCGACCTGGCTGATTAGTTTGTGGTCAAAGTCTACATTAAACCTCATGTGGACAGTCTAACCAGTTAGGAGTCGTCTAGATCTAGGTCTACCCTAACTTAGGTTAGAATTTTTTCTTTCTTGTTTGTTTATTTGTGTGTTTTCTTTCTTTTTGTTTGTATTCCATTGTGTGATATGGCTTATAATAATAATTTTTCCAACTATAATAATAATCCATATTATACATCAAACTCTTTTTCGATATTACCAACCCGGCATATCATGACTTTAACCAACCTAGTGTGCCGGATTGGTCTTATCCGAATCCATATAACCCATGTCCCCCATCGTATGACTATAATTTCCATAACGATTTCAACTCTTCACAGAGTCAGTGGGGATTCACCTACCCCGAGTCCAATTTTCAACAATAGTGTCCTCCTTCTCCACCTAGTCCACACTATTTTCAAGAGTCATACTCAGTTCCACCAGTCCAAAATAGAAAACCATCAATTTTGGAACGGAGTATGCGTGAGTCCAAACAACAATCACAAAATCTGATGGACTCACAATTTCAATATCACTTCCAAAACAACTCTTCATCTTTTCAACAAGACAATGAACCCATCAACTATGAAAAGATGCTAGAAGCCATGACTCATGCTCAAAATGCTAGAAATCGTGACATAGATATGATGGTCGAATCTCTACGCTCCCACCGTCCTGATGTCACTTACCATTCTGTTAGAGCCGAAGAGTCATGTTGTTTTGGAAATCAAAATTCTATTTCAGAACAACCATTTGAACTTGCCCAAACTCCAAATTTTGAAAAAGATATTGATAGTTTGGCTAGTTTTCCTTTTCCTGAAATAGAACTTGAAAATGATTATGATCCTGAACCCCAACTTAGTGATTCAATTCTATTTCCTGATTCGATTATGACTCCGATATCTTCACCTGACTTCAATCTTTTCCCGGAGTCAACATTGGATCCTGTACCAATTCATAAAGAAATTGAATCACCCATCTTTGAGGATCATGTTGAACTTGACCAACTTTACAATTTTGAAAATCCCATGGATAAATTGGCAAGTTCTCCAATTTTTGATATTGAACTCATGAAATATGTGACCTAGATTCTCACATATGTGATCCAGTTCAACTTTCTGAATCAATATTGACTCCTGTTGTGTTACCAAACTTGAGTAATATTTTAGAGTCAGTTTTGATTCCTCCACCTATCATTCCTGAACTGGAATCACCCACATTAAGTCACATTCCATTGTTAGACAATACATGTGGACTAGAGTTTCAACTTCTTGACTTGGACCCAATTTCTGAACCTATTTCGACTCTTGAACCTTTACTTGATTTAAGTCACCTTCCTGAGTCGGTATTAGTTCCTGTCCTTCCTGAGTCCAAGTCAACTGTTCTATCATTTCATACTCCATTCTGGGACGAGGTGGTTGACAAATTTGACTCCGAAATTAGTTATGGAATATGAAAATTAGATGGGGTCAAATATTTAATAAAAATCCTTCATGGATATATATTTTAATGGGTTATATTAAAAATAGTGCTGGTGGGTTCCTCCGAGACCCAAGAAAAGTTGATGGGGCTGCGTTTCGTGGACCAATCAGACCACCACCGGAACCACCACATTAAGGTAACCTTTTCCTTCCCTTTCGTCTTTTTCATGCATCTATGCATTAATTCATACATTGAGGACAATGCATGAGATAGGTGTGGGGGAGGGTCTAACATAACTTTTCTTTTTGTTTAAAAAAAAATTGACATTTTTCTTTACTTTTAAAAACTTTTTGAAAATAGAAACAATATTTTGACTTATTTTTGTAAGAAATTAAGTTAATTTTAGGAATAGGAAAATCCAAATTAGGATTTCTTATACTTGGTCAAAATAAGATTATTTGTTTGATTTTTAGAGTTAGGAAGATAATCTGTCAAAGTAATTTGGTCTTGATCTTTACCTTGATGAAATATGCACACGTCATACACTTACACACTTAGGGTTCAAAAACAAAGATTCTTATGCCTATAAAAATATATATATATATAAACAAATCTAATTATTGATTAGCTAGGTGCTTTGGCCTAAGAAAGCCTTAGTATTTATGCAAAAGATAATTAGATGAGTTTGAAAAAAAAAAAACAAGTCTAATTATTGACTAGCTAGGTGCTTTGGCCTAAGCAAGCCTTGGTATTTATGCGAAAGACGATTAGATAAGTTTGAAAAGAAAAATCCTCTGATTAAACTGGGTATTTGTGCCTAATAAAGCATAAGTATTCACGCCTAAAAGAGGTTCATATAATAAAATCCTTAATTTTGTGGCCTTGTCTGCTCGAGTCCTTAAGTCCTAGGGGTGTCTTCTCACCTGGTGCCCTAAGACCGTCTGGTTTGGGAGTCATCGATTAAAGGCTCGTTACATGGGCAGATTAGAAAGCCTAATAGAACTAAGAAATAATACCACAAAAAAAAAGTATATATAAATAAATAAGACATAAGAGTTAGAGTTAATGAACCCTTAGTCAAAATTTTCACAGTCACGAAAGTGCATATGACTTAGGGTAAAGTAATAGACTAGATGAGAAGTACAATTTGACTCCTTACTTTGATTGATAACAAATTTTGAATAGAGACTAAGTTTAGGAATGAAAAATTCGGCTTTCCTATAACTTATAGATTGCTTAGATCTTACAATCATATTTCAAATATTTTTCTCTTTCAAAATGCTTTTCGAAAATACTAACTCTTTATTTCTCTTTCTTTATGGATTTTGTGGGTGTAATCCGCTGAAAACCCTCACGAGACAAAACTCGTCCTCTAGGGGGAACCTAGAGGTTTAGCGGCTTGTTGCACATGCTCAGTGCAATCGCGCGACCTGCGAAAGTGGTCTAATAATCCTTAGTATAATTTAGTTGTTTTGCTCGAGGACGAGCAAAAGATAGGTATGGGGGTGTGATTGGTTGCTAATGTTGCATATTTAATGTCACATTTCCATACTTATTTTAGAATAAAAGCCTGCATTGTCCTAATTATTTGTTTAATTTATTTGCAGGCCCAATCTTTAAGGAGTTGAAGAGAAATGAGCCCAAAGCCCACCAAAATTCTGAATTAAATCAGAATTAATTCGTACTCACTAAATCAGGGGAAAATCAAGAGGTTGAAACCGGTTGAGAAGAATCCTCTCAGGATCGATCGGTTAAAGCCAAGAATCCAAGGCCATTTCTTCAAAATCTCAGAGCCAAACTGCAAAACCAACTCCAGATAAAGTCAGAGGGAGAACCAAGGAGACCCACCAACAGGGTGTGGCCACCTGGCCACACCCTTGCCGCGGAAACGCGGCTTTTGCCGCGTTTCTGCGGCAATCTTGGGGAGTTAGGGGGAGCATGAACTCCCCCGACCTCCCCGGGATCTTAGTTGTTGGATTTTTGGCCTATAAAAAGGCATTTTCTGTGCTGAAAGTGGACGCCAATGCAGAGTTAGGATCTTAGACTAGTTTTCCCATTTTGTAGTTTAGTTTTTACTTTTATGTAACTTGTAAGTAGCTTAGGGTAGAAGAAGATTCATGTAAGTAAGAGAGAGGGGCTGATGTTGAGAGTGACACCGACGATGTACCCTACTCCTTTCTTTCATTGTCTCAGCAAGTAATAAAGATAAATGCTTTGTTTGTTTTCTATTCTGCTTTACTTTACATTTGTTTTAGCTTCTCTCTTCCTCTTCTACTTTACCTTGGTTGTTGTTGAAGTGTACAAGTGAATTCTTGTTCTCTGTTGACGAGCCGAACCGGAAGCTTAATCTTCGAATCTTCTTGCTCTCGTTGGAAGCACATTGGTCAGATATGAATCTTAATCAGTGGCTAAAATCTCAAAGAGATTAGAAACTCAACTAGAACTCAGCAAGTTTATAGAGTTTTATCCTCCAACACAATGTGTGTTCAACATTCTTTTGCTTAGCTTTCAGCATCTGTAGTTATTCAGTTTCAACATCAAGCACTAAGCATGCTTTTTAGGGATTCTCCTCTTCTAGTCTATCGCTTCTTGGGTTCCTCCTCTAGAACTCTCCCTTTTTTCCCCTAGCTATCCATACCTATTTATAGAGGATTATAGGGTGTAACCAACCCCTTAAATCTCTCCATAATGGGAAGTTATTTTCTATCATATGGAGAGAAAATCGGGTGTAACTGACCAAGTTCGTGCCTATCAGTTATAGCAGAAATGCGGGTTTCGCATTGGACGCGGACCTCGCTCTGATGTTGAGACGTGGGCTTACAGGCTCGCGTCTGTGTTGGAACGCTGAGCTCACAGGCTCGCATTGAACTTGAAACGCGAAGCTTCTTAGGCTTGCACTTGTGTTGAAATGCGAAGCTACACAGGCTCGTGTTTTAATGTTAAAAACGCAATCCTGAGGTCTGCATCTCAAAGAACAGCAAGATCATCACATTTGGCAAAGACTGTGAGGTTCGCATCTGAGATTGAAACGAGACCTTTGCGTTTGACAAAGGACGCGAGGTCCACGTTTGAGTTAAAATGTCACACTCGCATTTGGCATGAGACTCGGGTCTGAGGCTGGAACGCGACCTCCGCGTTTGCGAGGTTCGCATCTGAATCTTTGTCTTTAGTAATTTTTAGACAGCCTACAGAACCCCCACCAAAATTTTTGAAACTCTGCAGTTGATTGGGACGGATTTCGGAATACTTTGGACTCTATGTTGATTTAGACTCCCATGATTGGACTGACAATTTTTTGAGATGTCCTAAGCTTGATCTTGTCTAGATTTCGATTTTCGTGGAGTATACTTTTGAACTGCTTAAACCTTTCAGGAAAGATCATTGTAAGTATTTAGATACACAGTCTAGAACTTAACTGAGCTCTAATTTAGTTGTCGGTGTACTGTTGGACCGGTTAAAGTTGTCGATTGCCTTTACCAGTGTACTGTTGCACTGATTGCAACAATAGAGATATACTCTTTGTTTTGGGAGAGAGGACGCGGCTCTCGCGAATCTCACAATGGACGCATCTGTCATTGGGTGCGGATGTCGTGGACTCCAAAAGACGCGATCTTCTTTTGATGTTGAAACGCGGCTCTGGCTCGGCTCGGTGTTTGAAACGCGGCTCTGTGCTTGAAACGCGAAAGTCACGCTCAAATCTTCTTGAATCATGTATGTTTCTTTTTTCACTAGAAAACTAGATTGAGTAAAGTAAAGAGTTTTAATTGCCAGGGGCGTGATGTTAACTTAACAATTTAAATAACTCCACTGGGGGAATTTAAGAGGGTTACTGTCAGAGGTATGATGTTAACTTGACAGTGGGATCTGGACTTGTGATTTGAACAAGTTTTGTGACTTGCAATTCTATTGATGAGAATAACAAATGAAGTTTGATCCGCTGGGGATTGTGTCAGAGTCTATCGCCAGAGGTTTAGTGTTAACTGACTAAAACTCTGCTGGGAATGAAAATTTACTATTAGAGGTGTGATGTTAATATAACAGCGGTTGTTTTTGCGGTCCACACAATTTAAGTGGACCTATCATTCTATTGGGGAGAATGATAAGTGGGATTAGATTTGTTGAAAATTCATGGAGATTTTTACCGTCAGAAGTATATTGTTAACGTGATGGGTTAGTTTTGCGATTTGAGCAAATTGAATTGTCAGAGATGTGATGTTAACTTGATAAGGATGTGTGCTAGAGGTCTGATATTAACTTAGCACCAAGGAAGTCTCATTTTTTACTTAGAAACTGAGAATATCACTGTCATAGGTGTAGTATTAACTTGACAGTGAAATGAATGCCAGAGGTGTGATGTTTAACTTAGCATTGAAAGTTTCAGTTTCATTGAGAAAATCAAGAGAAGCATTGTCATAGGTGTGTGTTAACTTGACAATAAAATGAATGCTAGAGGTGTGATCTTAAATTAGCATTTGAAAGTCTCAATTTCGCTGGGAAAATTAAGAGAAAATTATTGTCATAGGTGTAGTGTTTAATTTAACAATGAAATGAGTGCTAGAGGTGTGATATTTAACCTAGCACTAAAAGGTCTCATTTTCACTAAGAAAATCGAGGAAATCACTGTCATAAGTGTAATGTTAACTTGACAGTGAGACGGATTTGTAATTTAAGCAAAGTAAGTTTAATCAGAGGTGTGATGTGAACTTAACCGGGATTCGTCTTGCGATTTGAGCAAGTTTGGTTAGAGGTGTAATGTTAACTTCACTAGAATTTATCTTGCGATTTGAGCACGTTTGGTGGACCTGCCATTTATTGAGAAGAATGACAAGTTGAGATTTTATCCACTTGGGATACATCAAAGTCTTACTATCAGAGGAGTAATATTAACATGACAGGCTCTATCTGCAATTCATTCCATTAAAGAAGTGAGTACAGCTTTTTGTGGATCTACCATTCCATGAAAGGGAATTGGTAGAGAATTTTGGTGGGGATATTAGGGAATAAGTTGTCAGTAGTAACTATCAGCGTGACAAACATTGATTTCCCTGGGGAATGAAAATTTACTGTTAGAGGTGTAATGTTTAACATAACGGTAATGGAATTTTACAATTTAAGCAATTTAAGTGGACCTATCATTCTATTGAGGAGAATACAAGAGGATATTGGACCTATTGGGATCTATTGAAGTTTTAACGTCAGAGGTTTAGTGTTAACTTGACAAACTTCACTAGGGACTAGGAAATGACTTGTTAGAGGTGTGATGTTAACTTGACAAGGATTCGTTTACTATTAGAGGTGTGATTTGACCATAATAATACTTTGAGTGGACTTGCCATTTTATGAGAGAGAACAACAAGTGGGGTTTGATCCACTGGGGATATGAAAGTTTTACTGTCAGAAGTATAATGTTAACGTGACAGATTCGATCTGTAATCATTTCGCTGGAAAAATATTGTGGTCCTACCATTCTATGAAAGGAAATTAGTAAGGAATTTTGGAAGGGAAGTTGGATCAAGTCTCGTAGAATTTTTAGCAAATCCTCAGCTATCAACAGATTTGGTATACCTTTACCAACTACCGTCTGAGTTGGGCTAGCCATGCTATTCTCCTCAGCATGATGAGTTATCGAGGATTTTTCTTTGGTCTTAGAAGCTAACTTTTTTCCTCTATCCTTAGCCGTTGAAAGCGTTAAATCATTCTTTCACAGGTAATTTTAAAATTTGCTGGAGATTAAAGAAGTATTAACTCCATAGGGAATTGACAGGAAAATTACTATTTCCTATGAGTGCTTATTTAATTAGAGGTGTGATGTTAACTTGATCATAGATAGTACTTTTCGATAGAATGGTTTAGACTATTCAGAGGTAACTGTTGAACGTGATAGTCGTAGAAGTCGGATCATCTTGTTGCCCAGTAGATTCAATGCTACATGCTCTTGTAATTTTATGGTTTACTCTTGCAACTATATCTTCTGCTCATTCGTCTTGTAAGACTAGTTACTTTCAGGTGCGACTTTGGGTTACTCCTATTTGAGCTAGGAGTGTAGTTTGCAGGTTGTGGCGGCAAGTCTCTATCAGTATAGACCGTGACATGCCACTTGGACGTCAGAGCGTCATACTCTGAAATCTCTCCACAAATGCTTTAATTGACTCTCCTTTCTTTTGCTTTGTAGCAAGGAGAGTTGGCACGGATACTTCGATGTCATCTTCGAAGAATCGCGCTAGGAAAAGCTTCTCGAGGCCGGCTCATTTCTTGATAGAGTCGGCAGGAGGCTTTATGAACCATTCAAAGGCAACCCCCTTGAGGGTGCCGATGAATAAATGAGTCATGATGGCATTGTTTGATACTACTTTCACTGTTTAGGATTTGAATTAGTATATATGTTGATTTGGTGAACCTTTGCCGTCGAAGGCATTCAGATTTGGTGCCTCGAACCTGGGAGGATAGGGAGTTGAATCCCACTCGATGGGTATGGTCTGACCCCCCCCCCCACTTCTTGAAGATTGCTTCAACTTGAGATAGCCTCCAGGCGTTTCTCAAGCTCTGACATGATTATCTTCTGAATTCTCTGGTTCTTCAGAAGAAAGAGACTTAGGATTTTCAAATCCAAAGTTGTTCTCATTGCCATCAGAATGTTCGGAGGTAGAGTTTTCACCCTCCTTCTTTTTATCCTTGCTTTTGTGATACCCTTGCTTTTGCGAGAAGAGGCTTTAGTCTTCGGACTCTTTATCTTCTTCTTCGACTTTTTAAGTAAAAGAGCTATCATCTTCTTGAGATCACTGATAGACTCTTGTTGGGCTTGAAGCATATCGTGTTGCCTGTTGCACTCGAGCTTACTCCTTAAATTTTCTGGCTATCTCTTCTGGAATATCAGCCATATATGCGAAGGCTTCTGTCTCTATATAAGAATTAGGTGAATCTTCAGGCTCGATCATTATTTCTTTCAAGCCTGAGAAATGTTCAGTGTCCGACTCCTCAGAACTAAGGGCAAGTTGCTTCCCTTTCACTTGCTTGGTGTGGTGCTTGGACCCAGCATGTTGGAAGTCATCTGGATACTCAGTGTCAAAGAGCAACTTCTTCTTGCAAGATCGCCATCTCTTAGAGGAGTTTGTATTTGAAGTCTTTAACAATAGGCTAAAAACTGATGACTTAGTCATCTAAAGTTGCAGTAACAATCAGAGAGCACCGCCGAGATGAACTGCTCGCAATGGCACTGAGGAGCGATTTGATGAGCACTCCTCTTTCTCGCCAAGGAGTCCCTTAGATCTGTTGCAAGGGTACCTAAAGAACTAGCCTCAAACTCATGGAGGTGAGGACTTACCAGTTCACATTGAACTTGGCATCTTGGGGCTAAACGCGAACCTTGCGTTTCTGAAGTGAAACGCGATGGTCGTATTCTGGCGTAGCCTCCTGCTGAACACGGGTCTCGAGCTTCTGAAGAGAAATGCGAAGATCGCGTTTTGACACTGTCAACTGTTGAACACGACTCTCGCATTTTAGAATTGAAACGCGAAGGTTGTGTTCTGCGCAGCCTTAGGCTAAACGCGAGTCTCGCATTCTTGAAGTGAGACGCAGATCTCTCGTTTAGCACAGCTTGAGGCTGGACGTGAACTTCGTATTTTGGCGATGAAATGTGCAGCTCATGAATGCAAGCATCGCGTTTTATTGCAGAAACATGAGGTTGAATGCGAACTTTGCGTTTGGTGCCAACAACACTGTCTTCAGCCTCTGTTTGTTAATGGAGAGCTTGATATCTTTGTCGACGATCAGCATTCCGTTTGGCTCGCAGGAGTTGTTGCAAACCCCTTGCAAACTGAGTTTGCTGAGCCTTGGGAGGAGTTTGGTGGCGAGATTGGCTTTCGCCACTGTGTTGGCCATGAGCTAAGACATTGGCTTTGCGGGTCTCTTGAGAGACGTTGCCACAAGCCTTGTTAGCTCCACGAGAAGTTGTCAAACCCTCAAGAGAGGTTGAGCCACATGCTTTGTCAAAAAGTTTATGGGCTTACCTATGAGAAGTCTTCAAAGAGACTTGAGAGCGAGTCTTGCTTGAGACGTTGGGGCTAATGGAGCCCGATGAGAGAAGTTGTTCGAACTTCTCTTTGTCAAATTGATGATGAGCGATTCAACGGTTGATCCGAGAAGCTTGAGGTCAGTTTGAGCTACGACCTTCTCATTAGTAGAGAAAATTGTCCCCAGCGAAGTCGCCATCTTTTGTTTCCTCAAAAAAATTGAAGGCGTGTGAATTCTTTATTTGATTGTAAAGAAAATTACAACGGATCAATAATCCGATTACAAAAGAGGAAAGAATAGTTGGATCCCCCATTTATTTAAGGCTAGGTTCTTCACGTAGCGGTGGGAGTGATTCTTGTTCTCTGTTGACGAGCTGAACTGGAAGCTTGATCTTCGAATCTTCTTACTCTCGTTGGAAGCGCATTGGTTAGGTATGAAATCTTAATCAGTGGCTAAAATCTCAAAGAGATTAGAAACTCAACTTGAACTTAGTAGAATTTTCTCCTCCAAAATAATGTGTGTTCAACAGCCTTGTGCTTAGTCTTTAGCCTTCTATAGTTTAAGCATCAAGCATCAAGTATGCTTTTTAGGAATTCTCCTCATCTAGCCTATCGCTTTTTGGGTTCCTCCTCTAGAACGCCCCTTTTTTTCTTAGTTATTCGTAGCTATTTATTGAGGATTTGAGGTGTAACCAACCCCTTAATTCTCTCCATAATGGGAAGTTATTCCCTATTATGTGAAGAAAAAATGGGGTGTAACTGATCAAGTTCGTGGCTATCAGTTATCGCAGAAATGCCGGTCTCAAGCTGGACGCGGACCTCGCCCTGATGTTGAGACGTGGAGCTCACAGGCTCGCGTTTGTGTTGGAACGCTAAGCTCATAGGCTCGCATTGAAGTTGATATGCGAAGCTTCTTAAGCTTGCATTTGTGTTGAAATGCGAAGCTACACAGGCTCATGTTTTAATATTAGAATGTGAACCTGAGGTCTGCGTCTCAAAGAACAGCATGACCATCGCGTTTGGCAAAGACTGCGAAGTTCGCGTCTGAGATTGGAACGCGACCTCTGTGTTTGACAAAGGATGCGAGGTCCGCGTTTGGGTTGAAACGTGACCCTCACGTTTGGCATGAGGCCCGCATCTGAGGCTGGAACGCGACCTCCGCATCTGCGAGATTCGCGTTTAAGGCTTTGTCTTCAATAATTTTTAGACAGCTTATAGATACGGCGACAGTCTCAAGTCATACAGCGGCTACATTCAAAACTAGCCCGCCAAGATTTTCAACTGCAGTGAAGATGTCTCTGCACTCGCGTTCATCAGCGGCCTGCAGGTTTCTCACCTACTATACAAGCACTATTGAAGCGTGTCGTTATTCTAATGAGTGAAGTCATGTCCCAAGCTTAATTGAATGTTCACTTGGAGGAAGTGATGAAGAGCTCCCCAACTAGTCTCTCAAATGCGGCAATGATGGAGAGAAGTCGAAGTCACAGTGTGGGGCTCCAACCAATGCCGGTAACCTAAATCATGGGCAACCCATTTACAAACGACAGGTGTTCCCAATCCTCTCATTGATTCCACTCCAAGCCTTCAAGATGGAACAATGTTTCTCTCCGCAGAGGCTCCCCATCAATTAAGTCTTCAATGCCATCAAGGACTAGTCATGGATAAAGCGCCCGAAGCTAATCCAATACGACCCCATACTCGGAGCAAAAGGATACTGTTCTTATCATGACAATAAGGGGTACCAGACTGTCCACTGTAGAAGCCTCCGGAAGTACGTGAAAGAACTGGTCCGCCAAGGCTTCCTCAAGAGTATGTTCTTACCTGCGGCGCAGTCTCCAGTGCAAGAAAGTCGAGTGCTCCACCTCCTACCCAACCGCAACACATGATCATCTAGTACAAGGCTATTGAGTGATCTGATCCCTCCAATAAAGATAAGGGAGTACTTGCACTAATAACACCCCCTGTATTTCAATTAAATTCCATGTATTTTATCTTAACCATCAAATAAATCTATGTTTTTGCTCCTAACCATTTCAGCTCACTCTACTGTTGGGATTACCCCCTCTCAGGGCCCCGCCAAGTTCGTTGCTCCGCTTATGAGTCTTATTCCCACTCAGAGACAATTGCGAACCCAACTTTGTTGATGGGTCTCACCCCTACTCGAAGTCCAATGCTTGCTTGCTCCGCTGATGGGTTTACCCCCACTCGGAGACAGGTAACATGAGCACCCACCTACGGGCTCCCTCTCGATTAGCCTACGGGTAGACTCTCCGATATGGATTGTCCCCCACTCAGAGTTCTTACTCTATTGTTGGGTCACACACCCCTTTCAGAGCCCCTGATTTTTGCGTGTTCCGCTGATGGGTGTTACCCTCACTCTAAGATAATTGTGCAAACATTAGGCTCCGGGCTCCCCTCGTCTGATGCACAGGCAGACGAACCACTAGCAATTTCTATCTGCCAATGTCACTCCGCTGATGGTCTTAGCCCGACTCAGAGTCTAAAGTTCATCGCTCCATGATGGGTCTCACTCCCACTCAGAGACGACTGCGAACCCACTCTGCTGATGGGTCGCACCCCTACTCAGAGTCCCATTAAATCCACTCCGCTGATGGGTTTTATCCCCACTTGGTGATGACGCGGACCCACTCTGCTGATGGGTCTCACCCCCACTCAGAGTCCTGCAGAATCTTTACTCCGTTGATGGGTCTTACCTCTACTCAGAAAAGACTGTGGACCCACTCCGCTGCTAGGATTGTCCCCCACTCGAAGTCTCAATTTTATCGCTATGCTGATGGGTCTTACCCCCACTTGGAGACAACAGCAGGCCCACTCTGCTCATGGGTCTCACCCCACTAAGAGTCCTGTAGAATCTGCCGCTCCGCTATTGGGTCTCACCCCCACTCAGAGACGACTGCGGCCCCACTCCGCTGCTGGGATTGTCCCCCACTCGGAGTCCCAAGTTCGCTACTCCACTGATGGATCTCACCCGCACTCGGAGTCAACAGTGAACCCACTGTGTCGATGGGCTCACTCCCACTCAGAGACCTATAGAATCTGTCACTCCGCTACTGTGATTGTCTCCCACTAAGAATCCAAATTTCGCCACTCACTGATGGGTCTTACCCTACTCGGAGACGAGTGCAGACCCACTCTGCTGATGGGTCTCACCCTCACTCAGAATGACACTCTAAAAAATTTTAATATTAATCTAATCCCTAATTTTTCAGTTTATAAGTTAACACTAGATAATTACAACCGATAATTTGTTTGGTCATGAAAGTATTCGTAAATATTGATGGATAATGGAATCGATGGAATAGAAAATGTATCACAAATTTATATAATCATGTGATACGTACATACAAGTATAATCGGGGTGTGTGTATAGAAGACATGTATGAATACCTTGTATTTGTACACAAATACAAGAATTTAAAATTGGAATGAGAATGAGTGGACAGGTGATGTGGAGAAGGGAAGCATGAGGTGAATTAGAGAGAGGAGTCATAGAAATTTGTGTTACACATGGCCCCATTTGCTTAATTAAGAGCAATATATATATATATATATATATATATATATATATATATATATATATATATATATATATATATATATATATATATATAGAGAGAGAGAGAGAGAGAGAGAGAGAGAGAGAGAGAGAGAGAGAGAGAGAGAGAGGAGGGGGAGGGAGGAGAGACTTGTGTCATTCCAAGAGGATTTGAGGCCTAATCCTTCCCACTCAATCCTACGACATCCGAATGTAAGATCCATTCCGTTGAAGTTGATCTACGTTATATCTAGTAACTAAAAATAAAATTTTATATATTTTGAATATTTTTTTTTATCTATCAAGTAGACGCAAAATGAACGGAAGAAAATATTATATTACTTAGATCTACATCTTTTGACATACAAATTTTTAATTCAACCATTTCATCATGATCTAAATATTTAAAAACTCTAACACACTAATTTTTATTAGATTTCAAATAATCTACACTATTAAAAACCAACTAACTATTTTGGTTGTCCATTTTTCGCCTACTTGATGGATAGGCAAAAGTATCAAAATACATGATTTTTAATTTTTTTTGAAATAATGTAGATCAACTTTAACAAAGTGGATCTTGCATTCGGATATTTTGCTTGAAATAATGTTGCCTTTAGGGATGGTTCCCAAGCCTCATAAGTGGTATCAAAGATATGCCCTAGACTTTGGATCGGCTGTGTGGAAGATCCCAGGGATGGACCGGGCCCAGGCCACTGCCCTGTGGGACAGAGGACGCCACGGGTGAGTGGGCTGGCTGGCTTCCTCCTTCGTTGTGATGACAGGGAGGCACGAAAGAGGCACGACTCTTTGTTCCAAGAACAAATAGTCTTATATCTATTAGACTTAAGGATGATCTTGTGTATATAAGTGTTTGGGCTACTCCACCTAACAGGTTAACCTCGGATATTTACTTGAAATAATGTTGCCTTTTGGGATGGTGTCCCAAGGCTTATAAGTAGTATCAGAGACATGCCCCAGACTTTGGATCGGATGTGTGGAAGATCCCTAGGGATGAACCCATATCAGTTAGACTTGGGGATGATGTTGGGTATATAAATATTTGGGCTACTCCACCTAACAGATTAACCTTTTGAGAGGTAGTATTTTCGGCGATGAATTTGGTAGAGTAAGCTCATAAAAACTATTTTCAGCCTGTGTAATTAACCAATGTGGAACTAAATTATTTTAGAAAGTGAACTAAAGGAACAACCCTTGCCACTCACGCGAATTAAGACCTACAGTCTCTCTCCTTTCTCTGTTATATGTAACCTATAGGGATAGAGTGTAAAACCTTGTTAGTAAAGTTTTTAACCCATTGGAGAAGATAGTGCAGAGATCAAAGTTCAACAGAGTATGATAGAAGACCATACGAGCCGAAGCAAAGGGCCGGTCGACTGGCTATGTACAAAATGTGCACAAGAAAGTTACGATCGACCGCTTGGTCGACTGCCTAGAGAAGCAGCGGCAGCAGGTGAAGTCAGTACACCCACTGAGATGCCAAAGTTTAACAGAGAGTTGGCTCCTACATATTTGCCAAGCGGTCGACCGCCCAATTGACCGCGGTAAGGACCGGTCGACTGCTCGGTCGATCGAGACGCATATTTTGGGTTTTCTAATATGATTTTATGTTTATTTCTGATCTGAATTCAGATCCATTGGTTTCCTTTTCTTCAAGGATTCTCTGGCTATATAAAGAGGGGTATTGTTCCCAACTATTATATCCAGTAATGATTGATTAATAAGTTGTCTCTCCCCTTCTGCCCTGAGGATATAGACAATTATCGAATCTCGTTAAATTTTGTGTTCTTCCCTTTGTTTGCTTGTTCGTGCAATTTGAGACTATTCTCTAGGGTGCTGTTGTTTTTTGTTGCTTGGATTCCAACAAAAGGTATCAAAGTTTCCGAGTTCGATGGGGAGTTTCGTCCGGGAGGAGCAAATCACTTCAGAGACTGTCTACAGTTTCATTTAAGGTAAAAATCTAATCTTTCCTATTTGAATTTGTTTTCACTAATCATTTTTTGCATTGCTTTGAGGAATCTACTAAGGAGATGGCCGGAAATAGTCAATCATTAGTGAAGTCCGTGAGTCATCTTCCAACAAAGATTGATGTCGTGAAGTTTGATGGCACGAACAATTTCAGGATGTGGAGATGTGAGATGATGCATGCCCTGACATCATCAAACCTCAAAGACTCTCTATGTTTGAAAGAAAAGTCAGAGGAAACATTTGAAAAGGACTGGGACAAGATGAATCAGACGGCGTATGGAGTCATCAGGTCTTGTTTGGCACAAGCATCAAGTATCATGTGTTATATGAGACTTCTGCAAGGAAGGTGTGGGAGATTCTCAAAAGAAAGTATCTGATAAAGAGCATCGAGACTCGATTGCATCTGAAGAGAAGGCTTTACCGCTTCCAATTAATTGAGGACTCTCCATTGATGATCACATGAATAACTACACAAAGCTTCTCGCAGACCGAGTTAGTGTGGATGTGGCAATCGAAGAAGAGGACAAGGCGATGATTCCTTTAAATTTTCTAAGAGTGAGACCTTCTTTCTAACCTTGATTAATGGTACACAAATACTTGACTTTAGTGATGTGTCAGCTGCTCTTGTAAACTATGAAGTGAGGAGGAATGACAAGCAGTCTTTTCTAAGAGTACTTCAGCAGAAGCGTTGATGGTAAGAGGCAGGAGTTTCAGTAAGAAGGCAAAGGCGGTCGTGATAGATCAAAGTCCAAACTGGCTTTCAAGAATCTGAAGAAGAACCAATGCACCTTCTGCAAAGAGTTAGGCCACTGGATGGTTGATTGTCCAAGGATCAAAGATAAGAATAAGAAATTGAAGACCAAGGCAAATCTCGCACGGGTGATCAATACCCAATCAGGTAGTACTTCACAGGCAAGTGAATCAGACTCAGACTTAACGGTATTCTCGTTCTCATTCACTACTCCTACTATTGGTTACTCAGGTGATTCTGAGTGGATGTTAGATACAGAAGCTACCTATTATGTATGTCCTAATAGAGATTGGTTTTCTAGCTAATAGAAGCTAAATGCTTGTTCTGTTGTCATGGTTTATGATTGTCCATGTAACATGGAAGAGATAGGTACGGTCCTTATCAAGAAGTTTGATGGGATGGTGAAGGAATTGAAGGAAGTGAGGTATGTACCTCAATTAAAAAGAAATCTTATCTCTGTTGGTGCCTTGAAAGCATTAGGTCTTGAAGTATCTATTAGAGATGGTGTTCTCAAGATGACTAGAGGCTAGATGGTGATTTTGAAGGGCGTCTGATGCAATAACTTATACTATTTGAAGGGTAGCACGATTACGGGGCAAGTTATGACTGCTACAGATTTAGATAATGATTGCACCTGATTTTAGCACATGAGGTTCGGACATATAGGAGAGAACTCTTTGCAAGCTCTTGTAAAGCAAAGAAGTTTATTGAAAGATGCAAATACTTGCAAATTGGATTTTTTGTGAACATTGTGTTATCAGAAAGAAGACTAAGATGAAATTCGGTATCGCGATTCATTGCTCTAAGAGGATTTCTGGATTATGTTCACACAGATGTCTGGGGGCCTATCAAGATGACATCTATTGAAGGTTATAGCTGATTACTCTAGACGATGTTAGTTATATACCATGAAGCACAAAAGAGAAGTCCTGGAGTTGTTTATGGAGTGGAAGAGGAACATGGAGAAGAGTACAGGAAGGAAGATCAAGGTACTTCATTCAGATAACGGAGGAGAGTACACAAGCAATCCTTTCTACAGCTATGTCGCAATGAGGGCATAGAAAGGCACATCATAGTAAGAGAAACACTGTAACAAAACAGAATAGATGAAAGGATGAACATGACCTTGCTAGAGAAGGTCCGGTACATGATATCTAACGCTGGCATATCGAAATCTTTTTGGGTGTGGCATTGGAGTATACTTGTTATCTCGTTAACCTATTGTCTTCGTCTGCAATAGGAAGTAAACTACTATGGAAGCTTGATCGGAAGAGTTGCTCAGGATTATGACTCACTTTCGGAATTTAGTTGTCTGGCCTATTATCATGTCAAGGAAGACTAGTTGGACCCGAGGGCAAGAAAAAGTATGTTTATAGGATTCAAGAAGGGCGTAAAAGGCCATAAAATTTGGAATTTGAAGGACAGAAAGTTTATCTTGAACAGAGTGGCATGTTTGACGAGGCTTCAATGATGAAACTTTGTTGACTGAGATTTCCTGCACGCAAAAATATGAATATTAGATTTGAGAATTAAAGGTGTGCGAGGTTCTCAATACTAATCCGCGGTAGCAAGGCTATGCGGGTCGTGATCCTCAGGGAGGGACTGCGATGGAAGCGTTAAGCAAGTTTCTCTAAAGTTTTTATTTTTTTTAGTTAAGTTAGAAAGGAAGTGGTATTTACAATGAATCGGAAAAGAATGAATTGGGAGATAGTGATTTAATCTACAAAATAAAATAAAAGAAAAGAAAAGAAAAGAAAACTAACCTTGGTTGGAGAAAATATGTGAAAACCTAACACTTTCTACCTTATTTCGGAGGCGTTGAACGCATAAATCATGGGATCGATCTCAGTCCGCTGTTCGCATTAGATCATCAAGCCTTGGGCAAGTATGAATTGATACGCCTCGAGGAGGAGAACATCTCCATGGAATATCGTTGGCACCACCAAGATTTGTTATACTTGTGGTTCGGTAATCGCTTGCATGCTCATCAAAGATCAACAGAAATAAAGTAGAAAAGAAAAAGAGAACAAAAAGAAAAGTAAAGCAATGACATAAATAAAAATAAAATTACCTTCATTACTTGAAACAATGGAGAAGAGAAGCATACATCAGTGTCACCCTCAACATAGCCATCTCCCTCTCTTGAAAATAAAAAGAAACCCTAATTACAAAACTAGAAGAAAGAAGAAACCCTAAAAATCCTAACTTTGGCCCTTTGCTGGACGCTGGACCACTCTGTACGTTGCACTGCAGGGGGTATTTATAGGTGCAGAAGGTAGAGGAGTCCCGGATGAAGTTGCCCACGAAAATTGGTTTCTGGATAAGCTCAAAGTGCAGCGGAATCTTGGATTTTGCCGCGGATTTGCGGCATTTTTGTGGAATCTGGCCACGCGCTTTGGCGCGTGGCCTCACCTGGTCCGTCCATGTGGGCGTTTGCTTCTGGAAGCTTGATCCTGGCTCTTTATGTTGGGATTTCGAGATAACTTAGTAATCAAGTTACCTTGATCTCAATTATCCCAAATCTTTTATCACGAATTTCCTTCTTATCTTGGCTTTTATGCTCATCCTGCAAGAGTTTAGGGTTGGGTAGAATTCTATCCTTCCCTCATCTTTGATATTTACAACTTTAGCCCTTGTATATTTGCACTTTGACAATCTGCTATTTGCACTTTGACTCTTGGGCTTCAAATATGGGCTTTTGGGCTCTTTTTAAGCTTTAATTCTTTCTTTTTATTATTTCGAGGCCTGCACACAATAAATCACAAAATATTAATAAATGTGCAGAATTATATAAATAAATATGAAAATGTGACGGTAAATATGATGATAAAAATGCACTTTTCACTACCAATCACACCCCCACACTTATCTTTTTGCTCGTCCTCGAGTAAAAACAAAGAAAAAGAAAAAGTTAATCTAACCTAACTCACTTTCGTAGGAATCACGATTGCACTTAGCACGTGCAACAAGCCGTTAAACCTCTAGGTTACCCTAGAGGACGAGTGTTGTCTCGTGAGGGTTTTCAGCGGATTACACCCACAAAATCCATAAAAAGAAAAATATTTGAATTATATTTGAAGAGACTAAGTAGTCTATAAGTTTTAGGATTATCATTTTTATTCATTCTTTAAACTTAGTCTTTATAAAATTAATTGTTTTTCATTTTAGGTAAGAATTAAAATTGAATTTCTAATATAGTCTTTTTCGTTACCAAAAATCATATGCATCCTTATGTTTTTACTAGGAATTCCTTAACTTGGACTCTCATGTCTCTTTATTATTTTTATAACTTCATCTAATTTTCTTTCGTGTAAGTATCAAGGCTTCTTGAGGCCTAATACCTAACTAATTGATTATATATGTGTTAATAATTTTTTTTAATATGTATAACTCATCTAATTTTCTTTTGTGTAAGTATCAAGGCTTCTTGAGGCCCTAATACCTAACTAATTGATTATTAGATGTGTTAATACATATAAGTAATTTTTCTTAGTTTAGGCTTTCTAATCCACCCATGTAGCGAACTTAAAGTCGATGACTCCCAAACCGGTCGGCTTTAGGGCACCAGGTGAGAAAACACCCCGCGGACTCAAATTCGAGTGAATTAGGCCACGAAACTAAGTTTTATTATTTTTTATATTTTTTGCATTCACCTTTAGGCGTGAATACTTATGCTTCTTGAGGCACATGTATCCAGCTTAATTGGTGATTTTCTCTTTTTTTTTTATATATATGAGGCACAAAGGTCTTTGTCTTAGAATCCTATATATGCATTAGATATGCACATTTCATTAAGGTAAAAATCAAGACTAATTATTTATTCAATTTCTCTCCTATACCTAAAATTTAAACAATTATTTATTTTGACCAAGTTTTTAGAAATCCTAATCATGATTTTCCTAATCCTTAAAACTAACTTAGATTTCTTTCAAAAAATAAGTCAAAATACTTCCTTTTTATAACATTTTTTTTTTTAAATTTTTTTTTTATTAGCAAATTTTGTTAGTGTCTACTTATGTTAGTATGTTAGTAAAGCCCACCCCCACACTTATCTCATGCATTGTCCTCAATGTATGAATGAATGCATATATGCATGAAACAGAACAAGGGAAGGCGGAAGTTACCTTAGGGTGGTGGTTCCGGAGGTGGTCTAATTGGTCCACGAAATGCGGCCCAAACAAGATAACGTGGTAGTTCACGGGACCTACCTTTATTGACCTCTTTTTATTTACATATTTACAGTCCCCAGAATGAATAGGATCATGGAAGATCCTCTCGTGAAACTTACTCCCTTTACATGACCAGTCCTGGAAAATCATCACAGAGTCATGGTCTATACCTATGTCCAACAAAAGAATGTGACTTGGTAAAATGGTTGACTTGGACTCAAGAATGATAGGTTCAGGATCTAATACCGACTCAGGAAAGAAACTCAAATCAAGTAAAGGTTCAGGAGTCGGGCTAGGATCAAGAGGTGGGTCCAAGTCAAGAAATTGAAACTCAAGTCTACAATCATTTTCCCACAATGGAATGTGACTCAATGTTGGTGATTCAAGTTCAGGAATGATAGGTGTGGGAATCAAAACTGACTTTAAAATATTACCTAAGTCGGGTAACAAAACAGGAGTCAATAATGATTCGGGAATTTGAACTTGATCATAGATTTGGGAATCTAGGTCACATATCTCATTAGTTTCAATCTCATAAAAATGGGAACTTGCCAATTTGTCAATAGGGCTTTTACAAGTATGAAATTGGTCAAGTTCAATATGGTGATCATCAAAAATGGGTGATTCAATTTCATAATCTATGGGTACGGGAATAAATGTTGGCTCAGAAAATTGGCCCAAATTGGGTAAGGATACTGGAGTCAACATAGATTCGAAGATGGAAACTGAATCGCAAAGTTGGGGATCGGGTTCACATTCATAATCTAATTCAATCTCATTGAAATTAAAACTAGCCAATTTGTCCAAGGATTGGGATTGAGCAAGTTCATATTGATGTGATGAAATTGAATTTTGATCAAGGTCTTCTAAACAGAATGATTCTTGGTTCCTATCAAGATGCTCAAGAATGTTTGAAAGTCTAGAAATTTGATCATTCATTGTATCTTGCAACCGATCCACTTTTTCTTCTAACCCATCGAATAGATCAATGGAGGACTGAAACCTTGGTGATGTGGGAAAAGACGTATATGAAGATAATGGTTGAACAGGTGGTTGACCATATGGCTCAGGGGTGTTGAATCCCCATTGACTCTGTGAAGAGTAGTGATGATTATTCCAATCTTGTTCATAGTATTGGGATTGGGGCATGTAATGATTCGGATAAGACCAATCTGGCACACTAGGTTGGTTAGAGTTATGATATGCCGGGTTGGTAATATCTGAAAAAGAGGTTGGTGTATAATATGGATCCTCATTAAAATTGAAAAAATTATTGTTATAGGCCATATCACACAAAGCAAACAAAAGAAAAAAAAAAACAAAAAAGAAAAAATTTCTAACCTAAGTTAGGGTAGACCTAGACCTAGACGACTCCTAACTGGTTAGACTGTCCACGGGAGGTAGGGTGTAGACTTTGACCACAAGTTAATCAGCCAGGTCGGGGCAAGAGTGGTGGGAGGTTTCCGTCAAAGACGTTCCTTAATTAAATAACCACCACACTTCGGGCTTTCGGCCCTCAATCCCCTTCCTAGACACTGATTTGGCAGGAGTCAACTTCAACCCGTTCCCCCATAGGATAATCTCCTAATTGAGTTCGAGTGTCCCTAGGGCCAACGTCTACTAATTTTTAAGTTAGGCTTAGGTTAGTGAGTGCTCGTGATATGATTTTTGGGCTAAGGAAGGGTGATGAAATCCCCACCTTATCTTGTTAATGGGTTATGCCCTTAAGATGAATTAGTGCAAGTGTACAAGATAAGTAGATAAGATTCACTCAAAGCAGAAAATCAACCAAGAGATGAGTCCTATTCTACATGCAATGCGTACGTACCTTGCTTCTCCAGCACTCTTCAACAGTAAAAATAAAGGAATTGAAAAGACACGTGCCTAATATGCAAACGTCTAATCAATTTTATCTTTAACAACAAATAATTTACTGTTGAATTAATTAGCAGTATACAGGTTTATCACAGAACAAACCCAACAGAGCAGAAAACAGTATTTGCAATTTGCAGAATCCTGCAAAAATTTCAGTGAGTAATCCTCTACTGTTGCCGCGTTTCCGCGGCTATGGCCGCGGATCCGCGGCAATACAGTAGTCTCTGATGCTCTGCCTTCGAGAGCAGAGGCACAGAGGAGCTATATGTCCACTGCTGCTGCTGTATTTCTGTTTCCTGTTCTCCAAACCTGCAAACAGAAAAGAATAAAGAATTAGTTAAAAATTAAATTTTTGTTTTAGAGATAAACTTACCGTCCCTCCCCGGCAACGGCGCCAATTTGTTGACTGAGATTTCCTGCACGCAAAAATATGAATATTAGATTTGAGAATTAAAGGTGTGCAAGGTTCTCAATACTAATCCGCGGTAGCAAGGCTATGCGGTCGTGATCCTCAGGGAGGGACTGCGATGGAAGCGTTAAGTAAGTTTCTCTAAAGTTTTTATTTTTTTTAGTTAAGTTAGAAAGGAAGTGGTATTTATAATGAATCGGAAAAGAAAGAATTGGGAGATAGTGATTTAATCTACAAAATAAAATAAAAAAAAAGAAAAGAAAAGAAAACTAACTTTGGTTGGAGAAAATATGTGAAAACCTAACACTTTCTACCTTATTTCGGAGGCGTTGAACGCATAAATCATGGGATCGATCTCAGTCTGCTGTTCGCATTAGATCATCAAGCCTTGGGCAAGTATGAATTGATACGCCTCGAGGAGGAGAACATCTCCATGGAATATCGTTGGCACCACCAAGATTTGTTATACTTGTGGTTCGGTAATCGCTTGCATGCTCATCAAAGATCAACAGAAATAAAGTAGAAAAGAAAAAGAGAACAAAAGAAAAGTAAAGCAATGACATAAATAAAAATAAAAATTACCTTCATTACTTGAAACAATGGAGAAGAGAAGCATACATCAGTGTCACCCTCAACATAGCCATCTCCCTCTCTTGAAAATAAAAAGAAACCCTAATTACAAAACTAGAAGAAAGAAGAGAAACCCTAAAAATCCTAACTTTGGCCCTTTGCTGGACGCTGGACCACTCTGTACGTTGCACTGCAGGGGGTATTTATAGGTGCAGAAGGTAGAGGAGTCCCGGATGAAGTTGCCCACGAAAATTGGTTTCTGGATAAGCTCAAAGTGCCGCGGAATCTTGGATTTTGCCGCGGATTTGCGGCATTTTTGTGGAATCTGGCCACGCGCTTTGGCGCGTGGCCTCACCTGGTCCGTCCATGTGGGCGTTTGCTTCTGGAAGCTTGATCCTGACTCTTTATGTTGGGATTTCGAGATAACTTAGTAATCAAGTTACCTTGATCTCAATTATCCCAAATCTTTTATCACGAATTTCCTTCTTATCTTTGGCTTTTATGCTCATCCTGCAAGAGTTTAGGGTTGGGTAGAATTCTATCCTTCCCTCATCTTTGATATTTGCAACTTTAGCCCTTGTATATTTGCACTTTGACAATCTGCTATTTGCACTTTGACTCTTGGGCTTCAAATATGGGCTTTTGGGCTCTTTTTAAGCTTTAATTCTTTCTTTTTATTATTTCGAGGCCTGCACACAATAAATCACAAAATATTAATAAATGTGCAGAATTATATAAATAAATATGAAAATGTGACGGTAAATATGATGATAAAAATGCACTTTTCACTACCAATCAAACTTACAGACTCTCAGCACGTGGAGAGTAAGACGATTGATAGGATATCGCAGCAAGAGAAAAGTGGTGTTACTTCATTTCTCTAGACAGATCAGTATCATTTGAGATCATACCCGCAGTGACACAAGATGGTGATCATGCAGTCATTCAAGATGCTGATGATGATGATGAAGATCAAGGACAAAGACAAGCTATTAGTGATGTTCAAAAGATCAAGGACAAAGACAAGCTATTAGTGATGTTCAAGAATTCATTGCAATTGAAAGAATCCGGAGAAATTCACGTAAGCCTGTCTGGATCACTACGAACATGATAGTGGCTTATGTCCTCACGGTCGTTGAGGAGGAATCCTGTGTTTATAGAGAAGCTGAAATCAATTCAGAATCTAAGATGCGGAAGAATGTCATGATAGAAGGGATGAGTTTTCTATAAAAGAACGACACTTGGGACTGTCAGAGTTGCCGAAGGAAAAGAAGGTGATTGGTTGTAAGTGGGTATTTGTAAAAAAAATAGGGATCTCCCGATGGTAATACTGTACACTACAAAGCCAGATTGGAGACTAAAAGCTACGCGCAGAGAGAAGGCATTAGCTACAATGAGGTATTCTCACCCGTTGTGAAACACTCATCTATTCGGATTTTACTGGCACTGGTGGCACAGTGCGCGTTGGAGCTTGATCAACTCGACAAGAAAACCGCCTTTCTCCATGGCGATCTTGAAGAGGAGATTTACATGTCTCAGCTGACAGGGTTCAAAACTGCAGATATATGGTATGTAAGTTGAAGAAATCACATTATGGGCTAAAGCAATCACCAAGGTAGTGGTATAAGTGTAAATCACCTAGAGGGTGGTGAATAGGTGATAATGCTAATCTAGAAACTAAATGCGGAAGCTAAAATAATTTTTGCAACACACTTAATACAACCAACAAGTGTAGCCGAATTCCCCGTGAAGGGTTCTGGACTAACTCCTCTTGATTCCCCTAGATATGGGTTGAGGTGCTATATGAAGCTCTTGTGGTTAAGTATAAGTGAGGCTCACCACAAGCAAGCCAAGCATATAAGGAAGAAATAGCAATGTGAATTAAGGCAAGGCACAAATGCTAGCAAGTATGAATGATATGGCAATATGAAAAATGCTATGCACAATATAAAGAGAGAGTTAGAGAGACAATGGATTAAACGCAAACACAAAGATATGTTTCGAGGTTCGAGCCCCTAGCTCTACGTCCCCGCCTTCACCGAGAAGGATTTCTAATCCACTATCTTGTCCACCGAGGACTCCCACCGAGGGAACCTTCACCGAGAAGGATTTGTACAACAAGGGAGTACCGAACTCCTCTCTCAAACACCGCCTCACAACCGAGGGGTAGGCCCGTAGCCAAACAACCACAAATCACCTCTACCGAAGAGGGATACAAACCAAACTCCACCTCTCACTAGAGGGAGCAAACCACAATCTCAACCTCTACCAAAGAGGGAGCAAACCAATCACCCGATCAACCTCTACCAAAGAGGGATACAATAAAAGTAAGGGTGTACAACTTGGAGGTTTCCACAACCTCAAACAATCTCTCTTTCCTCTTTTCCACAAAACAAGATCCTAATAGAATAGGATAGATGATAAGCTTAAGTGTGAAAAAACAAGTGTTTTGATCAAAGAAATACTCTTGGGAAAATACCAAATAGATATTGAAATGAAGAACAATAAACTAATTTCCCAAAAACCTATTTCCTTTGAAAATAACAAAACACTTAAAACAAACAAAATGAATCTTTTTGCTCTTTAAACTCTTTTGAAAACTTCTTTTTTTAAAACCAGAGAGTAGAAAAAATTAGCTCAGAAAATCTTATCTAAAACCCTAAAGAGATGGGGTATTTATAGGCCCAAAAGAAAACTAGCCGTTAGGCTGATCTGTCAGCCTGACAGGCTGGCGGTCGACCGGCCGGTCGACCGCCAACGGTCAAAAATATGACCGTTGGGGCAACGGTCAACCGCCCAGATATAGAGAGCAGAGCTCTCTGGTCTGGTCGACCGCCCGGTCGGCCGGCCCACTGTGCTGCCAGACGTGCACAGCTCTGTGCACGTCGGTCGACCGTACGGTCGACCGGCCCTTGGTTCGGTCGACCGCACGGTCGACCGACCTGGCCTGTCAGCCACAGTCTGGGTCAGAAACTGGGTCAGAAAAACAGTTAAACATACTTCTAAAAATTCTTTTAAGTCATGTAAAAATCCCCAAAAATAGTTTTAACATTTTGCATTGATATATAAACATGTGATAAAAATTTCAACTCAAATATCAAGCAATTTGAACTATTTTTGTCTTACATTTTTACCAAAAACCAAAACTTGTATTTTATCAAACTTAGATTTTTCAATACATGAATAGGAAAGTCAAAATAGGTTTGTTTAAAAGTTAAGCTTGCATGTATAGAATGAATCTACTATACATAAACCAATTTAAACTTGTTTTGATCAATCTATTCATGAAAACAAATATCGGTTAAACTAAAAACCGAAAAACCAATATCCAAACATAAAACATGTGTGTTGTGCATTTGAGCATATCAACTATTCTTATCTTTACACATGGATCTAAAACACACTAAACTAAACTAGGATACCAAAGTCTTCTTGACGATCTTCATCTTCAAGTCGACCCGATCCAAACCGTGATCCACGAGCTAGGCAATGTATGATCTTGATGCTCGGGCCCTGGAATCACCATGTGAAAGCTTCCAAACTCCTCTTTTTGAAGCAATCACCAACTAATATCTTATTACATGATCTGAAACTAAAATCACAAGATTATTAGTAAACATAACTACATGAGTTAATCATCATCAAAACTAGAGAGGAAGGCCTCCGGGCCAACAATCTCCCCCTTTTTGATGATGACAAAACTCATGGAGTTATATATGCATGGATTAAAGTTAAGTAACTCATGCATAAACAAATAAATAATAAATATGCAATGAATAACAATGCATAATCATGCATAAACAATAAAAGGCTCTAGATACCAATGAAATGTTCAAAAACAAAACATGCTCTAGATACCAATTAAAATTAAACTAAATTAAACTTAATATATGCAAAACATAAACATGCATATATAAAACATGATCAAACTCAAAATCTTTCTCCCCTTTTTGTCAATCATCAACAAAGGGGTAAAAACCAAACTAAACAAAATATTCTCTCCCTTTTTAATACAAAGAAACAATCATCAATAAGGGGTAAATAAAGACAATGTTCTCCCCCTTTTTGTCTAAAATAAAACAAAATCAAATAGGGGTGACAATCAATTAAGGTATCAATTTAAAATATGTCAAAGTAGCATCTTGATAGCAATTGAAAGTAAGCATAGATCAATCAACAAATGGTATATGCGATATACATTCATGAAGAGGAAGATGTGAAGCTTCCCTACATAGATACATTACATGAAGGAGGGATGACAAGCCCTAATTCACATAATGTACACTATGCAATGCATAAGAGGAGATGTGAAGCTCCCCCTACACATGTGTACCACATAAAGAAGAGATTGCCAAGCTCTTCAATACAAGATACAACTCATCACAAAACTTTTGTATTTTTATTTTTTATTAAACAAAATTTTGAGATACCAATTTAAAACATTCAAATAAACATCTTGATATCAAAAAAAAAAGTATTTTTCTTTTTAAGTATATGATATCAATTTAAAATTTTTATTTTCTATCATAAAGCTAAGGAGTGGAGATACAAATACTAATTGAAATATGAAAATCGAATTTTCTCTCCCTTTATGAAATACCAACAAAAACAATGCGTAGGCTTGAAATAAGATACCAATGAAAAGCAATTGAAAACTAATCAATTGAAACAACATTGAAACTCAAGCTTAGCATAAATACAAACATATATATGTATGAAAATAGATACCAATTGAAATTGATATTCTTTGAAATGAAAGCATACATACATACAAACATATATGAGTATACAAGAAAGGTCAAAATTGATACCAATTGAAAGAATTTCAATGATACCAATTGAAACAACAATAATGATCAAGTGTATACATCATATAACTACCACCCATTCATGTTCAAGTTAAAATGATTTTCAATATAAAGCATACATGAGCATGATCACCCATCTATCCGCCCGTGGATGGTAGGGGTTTTCAAAAATAGATTTGAAAATAAGGTTCGTTTGAAAAACTCTACCAAAATGAAGAATATTGCAACTAGTTAAATAGAAAAACTTGTTAACTAGTACGAAATTCTTCAAGCAAGGAATAAAAACAAATTATTTTTCATAAAAACATGAAATTAACAAAATAGCTAACACTCATAATCAATAAGCATAAATATGACTCATGAAAATAAACCATGAGTAAACAATAAATGTGAGTGTACAAATAAGATGTGAAGATCATGATCATGAAAGTATTCAATAAGCTCAATATTCCTTGAAACATAAAAACATGAAAACTTATTTAATCTTCAAGCTATATGTATGTCCTATACAAATTAAGTATACATACATATCCAAACACAACGAGTCCACAAAGATATATGCATGAAGGCACGTGGCTCAAAAGGATGTATATATATAAACAATAATTTGGATAAAATGGACATATACATGAAGTTAAACATAAACACATGGAAACATGAAAATATGAAAAACTAAATTTCCATTAAAACAAATTTCATTTCAAGGTATATGTATGATTTGTCAACACAAAAAGTATACATACATATCCCTAAACACAATTGAGTCTATATGTATAGATTTGCATGACAAGCAAATGACTCAAGGGGTATACATGTATAACTTAAAGTTTGGCAAAATAGACATATACATGAAATGAAAACACATGATCATAAAACAAATCCAAAAATAGGAATACAAGTTTAAAATGCATGGATCATCAAAACTAGACTATACTAGTACATCTAATGGGTACAAATAATCGTTCAAGCACAAACATGTATAAATTTACTTGTGGCCCACTATATATACAAGTATAAATCCTAGTCTTAATGAAAACTAACATTTAAAAATATATTCATCATTTAAAGCATAAAAACATGACAAAAATCATCATGATAAACAAAAACTAAACATGATTATTATGTAAATTCACATGTTATTAAACCTATGATAAACATGATAGCTAAACAAACGGTGAGAACACAAACATAATGGTCCATATTAAACATGGGTGTCTCAAAAGGGCTATACATGCATGTCAAGAGTCTAATAATCATGACATTTTCATAATGATCATATAAACATCAAAACATGCTATATATAATAAACATGAAAAGCATGCAAACATAAATAAGGAGTAAGAGACCGTTACCAAAGCCTATGAGGCAACTCTCCATGTCTCCAAATAAGGTGGTCTACCCACCAAACCTTCCCTTAAAGTGATGCATCCAATTGATTTCCATGAAGCTCGGAACGCATCCACTCCAAAGTGCCTCTACTCTCACGTCATGCGAGAGCCCACACCTACATCATAAACAATAGGGGTGGTCTTTGGTACCCATTTCTTATTGGGTCCATGGGGGTTAGTCCGTTCTCTAACCCAAACAAACTTATTTGCTAAATTAGAAACATGTATACGATCATAGCAAAATTTAACAAGGTGGCCCTTACGTCCACAATGTGTACAAATGTACACATGAGCATACATAGTGTGATGGTGTCCGTGAGGAGCATGTATATGCCGTGGGGGGTGTGCATGAAAAGATGGAACTTGTTTCTTTCGAAACAAAGTTTCCAAACGTGTATGGCCCACTACACATTGGCTCAAAGTGGAGCCCAAACAATCAACACTCTTCTTCAAAACATTTATATCATTTTTAACACTTGAAGATAAAGTGGAGCATGCAAGGGTGATCTAGGTGAAACTACCCTAGCATGGCAAACATAGGAATCAATCTTATTTTCAAAAACTCATTTTTCTTTAAACACACATTTAAATCATTAGAAATAGAAATTATTTTATTTTTCAAAGCAACATTCTCTTTTAAAACAAAATCAATTTTTGAAGACAAGTTTTCATTTTTCTTCAAAATGTTTCACAATCATTTATTTTTCAAAAATTTATTTTCTTTTAGTGCAAGGTCTAGTTGAGATCTCAATGAATCCCTTTCATTATAGACCTAAACCTTCTCTTGCAAAACCTTGTCAAGTCTAGAATGCAAACTTTTATTTTCTTTTTCAATTTCTAGACTTTTCTTTTTCAAAACTTTATATTTTTCAAATAATTTTTCACAAACAATAGATAGTTCTTCATTCAAAGTATGGGCATCAACATAATCATTTGAAGAACTAGCATCATCATCATCTAAGTGGGTTTCCGAGTGTACCTCAAGGGAGTCATTCCCTTGAACCGTATAGCATTGTTGTGGCTCGGATTCTCCACTAGATTCCTCTTCTTGTTGGATTGGCATTTGAATCTCGGAGGTGGTGGTGGTTGTCAACTTGTTCCACACTGTAAAGGCAGAATCAAGGTTAGAAACATGCATAAGATATTCTTTAGGTAGCGTGCTTCTAATGGCCTCAAGGGCTTGTGCATTGGCCCCTATATGATTTCTATCACTAAGGTAGGATTCCTTGGTAATGGCAAGGTGAACCTTGTATCATAGGGTTTGTAAATAAACGGACATCCTAATCTTCCAAACAATAATGTTGGAAGGGTCAAACATAGGTGGGGTCATGAAGTCCATGGGTCCAAACTATATGTGTGCAAGCAAACAAATGCAAATGATAGATTAGCAAACAAGGATCTCACTCCTAGGATGTTAAGCCTAAGTATCAGGAGCGTAGGCTCTGATACCAATTGTAAATCACCTAGAGGGGGGTGAATAGGTGATAATGCTAATCTAGAAACTAAATGCGGAAGCTAAAATAATTTTTACAACACACTTAATACAACCAACAAGTGTAGCCGAATTCCCCGTGAAGGACTCTGGACTAACTCCTCTTGATTCCCCTAGATATGGGTTGAGGTGCTATATGAAGCTCTTGTGGTTAAGTATAAGTGAGGCCACACACAAGCAAGCCAAGCATATAAGGAAGAAATAGCAATGTGAATTAATGCAAGGCACAAATGCTAGCAAGTATGAATGATATGGGAATATGAAAAATGCTATGCACAATATAAAGAGAGAGAGTTAGAGAGATAATAGATCAAACGCAAACATAAAGATATGTTTCGAGGTTCAAGCCCCTAGCTCTACGTCCCCGCCTTCACCGAGAAGGATTTCTAATCCACTATCTTGTCCACCGAGGACTCCCACCGAGGGAACCTTCACCGAGAAGGATTTGTACAACAAGGAGTACCGAACTCCTCTCTCAAACACCGCCTCACAACCGAGGGGTAGGCCCGTAGCCAAACAATCACAAATCACCTCTACCAAAGAGGATACAAACCAAACTCCACCTCTCACTAGAGGGAGAAAACCACAATCTCAACCTCTACCAAAGAGGGAGCAAACCAATCACCCGATCAACCTCTACCAAAGAGGGATACAACAAAAGCAAGGGTGTACAACTTGGAGGTTTCCACAACCTCAAACAATCTCTCTTTCCTCTTTTTCACAAAACAAGATTCTAATAGAATAGGATAGATGATAAGCTCAAGTGTGAAAAAACAAGTGTTTTGATCAAAGAAATACTCTTGAGAAAATACCAAATAGATATTGAAATGAAGAACAATAAACCAATTTCCCAAAAACCTATTTCCTTTGAAAATAACAAAACACTTAAAACAAACAAAATGAATCTTTTTGCTATTTAAACTCTTTTGAAAACTTCATTTTTTAAAACCAGAGAGTAGGAAAAAATTAGCTCAGAAAATCTTATCTAAAACCCTAAAGAGATGGGGTATTTATAGGCCCAAAAGAAAACTAGCTGTTAGGCTGATCTGTCAGCCTGACAGTTGGCGGTCGACAGTCCGGTCGACCGCCAACGGTCAAAAATATGACCGTTGGGGCAATCCGGTCGACCGCCCGGTCGACCGCCCAGATACAGAGAGCAGAGCTCTCTGGTCCGGTCGACCGCCCGGTCGGCCGGCCCACTGTGCTGCCAGACGTGCACAGCTCTGTGCACGTCGGTCGACCGTACGGTCGACCGGCCCTTGGTTCGGTCGACCGCACGGTCGACCGACCTGGCCTGTCAGCCACAATCTGGGTCAGAAATTGGGTCAGAAAAACAGTTAAACATACTTCTAAAAATTCTTTTAAGTCATGTAAAAATATCCAAAAATAGTTTTAACATTTTGCATTAATATATAAACATTTGATAAAAATTTCAACTCTAATATCAAGCAATTTGAACTATTTTTGTGTCTTATCATTTTTACCAAAAACCAAAACTTGTATTTTATCAAACTTGGATTTTTCAATACATGAATAGGAAAGTCAAAATAAGTTTGTTTAAAAGTTAAGCTTGCATGTATAGAATGAATCTACTATACATAAACCAATTTAAACTTGTTTTGATCAATCTATTCATGAAAACAAATATCGGTTAAACTAAAAACCGAAAAACCATATCCAAACATAAAACGTGTGTGTTGTGCACTTGAGCATATCAACTATTCTTATCTTTACACATGGATCTAAAACACACTAAACTAAACTAGGATACCTAAGTCTTCTTGACGATCTTCATCTTCAAGTCGACCCGATCCAAACCGTGATCCACGAGCTAGGCAATGTATGATCTTGATGCTCGGGCCCTGGAATCACCATGTGAAAGCTTCCAAACTCCTCTTTTTGAAGCAATCACCAACTAATATCTTGTTGCATGATCTGAAACTAAAATCACAAGATTATTAGTAAACATAACTACATGAGTTAATCATCATCAAAACTAGAGAGGAAGGCCTCCGGGCCAACAATAAGCATTTCAACAGCTTCATATATGAAAAGAGGTATAGACGAAGCTATTATGACCCACGTATTACAACAAGCTACTGAGTGAAGAGTACGTCTATCTACTGTTGTATGTGAACGATACACTCATTGCTTCCAAAAGCATATCTGCAATTGACAAACAGAAGAAGGACTTGTCTTTCAAGTTTGAGATGAAGAATCAAAGTGAAGCGAAGAAGGTGCTAGGCATGAAAATTGAGAGAGACCGAAAAGGTGGCAAAGTTAGCTTGATGCAGAAGTGGTAATAAAAGAAGGTACTTTAGAAATTCAACATCAACGACGATACGAAGCCTGTAAGTATACTATTGGCTCCTCATTTCAAGTTAAAGCTACTATGCCTCCTACTTTTATTAAAGAGCATGAGTACATGACTCACGTACCTTATGCTAGTGTGGTTGGTATTTTAATGTATGCAATGGCGTGTATAAGGTCTGATCTGTCACGAGCTGTCTCAATGATCAGAAGATACATGCATGATCTCGACATGGGGTCATTGGGAGGCAGTGAAGTGGATTCTAGGGTACATCAAAGATACCATAGACGGTTTCGTATTTAAAAGAATTTTATAGGTAAACAGGAGTGTATCAGATGCGTTAATTTTGACAATGCAAGAGACCTCGACAAACACCGGTCTACAATGGGATATATGTTTATCAGTCAGTTACACTCTACTCTATAGTCTACTATCACATTGGTTATTATAGAGGCCGAGTATATGGTCGTGACGGAGGTTATGAATGAGGCAATTTGGCTTCAAGGGTTGCTTGATGACTTGGGAATTGATCAGGATCTCTTGAAAATCAACTGTGATAGTATGAGTGCTATCTATTTGATAAAGAACTAGGTGTATTATGTAAGGATGAAGCACATCAACATCAGGTTCTACTTTGTTCTGGAGATTCTTGATAAGGGTGACATTGAGTTTTAAAAGATTCACACGAAGGAGAATCCCGTTGATATACTTACTAAAGTTGTAATGAGAGTGAAGTTTGCTCATTTCAAGAAGTTACTTTATATCCTTCCAGTTGTTTAAGCTCGGTGAAGCTCATTTGGATGAACTACGAATGGCTTGATCCCCTAGGCAGGGGATACGTAGGCAACCACATTGGTGCAGCCTGATGGAGTCGACATTGTGCTATGTTACCTCCGGCTTAGATTTGAGAAATCTTCATCGAGGTAGAGAATTGTGGAGAGAGAGTGTGTGTAAAATCTTGTTAATAGTGTTTTTTTAACTTATTGGAGAAGAAAGCGCAGAGATTGGAGTTCAACAGAATATGGTAGAAGATCAGGCGCAGCTGAAAACAGAGGGCTGGTTGACCGACCGGCCATACACAAAACGTACACAAGAAAGTTGTGGTCGACAACCCAAAGGAAGCAGCGACAACAGATGGAGTCGGTCAATCGCCCGGTCGACCGACTGAGATGCCAGAGTATAACAGAGAGTTGGTCGCCCAATCAACCGCAGCAAGGATCCCAGCAGTCGACCGCAACAAGAAGCCGATTGATTATTCTCTAAATACGCATATTTCATACAACATCTTTACATTTATTCAATATTAAATTCTGTTAATAATACCTCTCTTTTATATTTCTATGTCCATGGCATGAAATGAAGAAGAAGCACAAAATCTCATTTACTTGATATTTTTAGAGCCTACATATAACCATTGACTTTGAGGAGCTGATCTGCCAAAACAGGATGCAGATATTCAGAAACCAGTAGCAAAAACTAGCAACAGAAACTATCAGGGGGACAAGCCAGCAGTCTCCACCCACTGGCGCGGTGCGCACGGCCCCAGAAGGGCCATGGAAATGAGGTTTTTGCTGCGTTTCTGTGGCCTTCTGGTGGGGCCACGTGTCGAGTTTCGACTCGTGGCCTCATGATGCTTCCCTCGTGCCCCCCTTAGCCTAAAATACCTCAGGTTTTCAGAAAAGAAAGAAGAAAGATTTTTAAGGTAGATCTTCTCTTTAGGGTAGTTTAGTTCTTCTTCTTTTCTTCGTTTTTTTTTCTTTTCTTTTGTAGATCATGTAATAGGGAAGAGAGTGATTCATAGGATAGAAGAGAAAATTCTTGTAATGGAGGGTAACAGTCTATGAAAGGTTCTTCCTTTATCTCTATTTGTTTTCTTCTCTCTAACTCTTTACATATTTAGCTAACTTTTCTCTTATGAAAACATACTACTAGCCACTAACTTGTTAACTCCTTACTTGATAATCCACATGAATCTAATAGCCTCTACTTGGCCTTACTCTTGCAAAAGCCATTGACAGCTCATGATGATGGATTCTAACACTCTAACTCTAACTCTCTAACAAGTTACTATTACTTTATTCCATGCTTACTCTAGTTAGTTTTGATAATTTAAGTGTAGCTTGCTCTTATTTGTTGAGTTTGGATGTGAAAGTGATTTTATGGTCATGCTTTGTAAAGCTCCTGAAGCCAAGGACTAGTGATGACCAATGATACATGTGAAGTAACTATCACTAAGAGGTTAGTATATTGGTGAAGCCATTAGTAGCTAGTAGCCATGGGTTTTCTTTCTTTTTTACTTTATTTTAGAAATATCTCAAAAATCACGAATACCTTATTTTCAATGTTCCTATCTTTGTTTTCACCGTACTCTTCTTTTTCTGCTTCTTGTTTTCATTTCTTTTGATTCTTTGAAACGTATAAAAATGTTAACACGCACGTGAACATACCGTTAAAACTTCTATCGCCTCCCGTCCTTGTGAATTCAACCCGTTTAGCCTCTATGCTATAATGGAAGTATCGATGAATCCAAAGCACACACTTTTCAAGACAAATACTTTTCATGCATGGTTTTCCCCGATCAAATTTTGGCGTTGTTGTCGGGGATGGGAACAAATTGATTTCACATTTTTGTTAACTTTTCTTCTTTATTTTTAGTGTGCAGGTTAAATTTTTCGTATTGTAGAAGTCCACACTTGCTTGCATCTCCCTGCTCAAGAAAGTAGAGAGCAAGTGCTTCAAAAGCTGTTGTGTGGTTGGGTAAATCTCTGTATATTGCTATCTTATGATGCTAGTTTTCTATTTAGATTACCTGTGCACTGTAATAATTAAGAACTAAAATACTGTAATTGATATTTTGAAATGGTTTAGACATTTGCATCTATGTACCTGTCAATTTTAATTCCAATATACTGTATTTTGTTCTTCTGTTGATTTGATCTAGACTGAGGTGTACATATTGCAATGCATATAGCTTAGGACAAACACTTAAGTGATCTACTCGCTTTTTTGTGTTCGTTATTGTCTATATTGCACACTTGCACGAATCAAAATTAACGGCAAAACCTAATATAACATAAGGTGGGGGAGTCATTACCCTCCCTTAGCCCAAAAACTACCTCCTCACTCACACAACCCACGCCTAAATAAAACTTGCTAGACGTTGGCCCTTAGGGACATCTTGGACTCATTTAGGAGATTGACCTGAAGGGAAGTTGTTAGAAGTTGACTCTTATCAAATCAGTGTCGAAGGTTGAAGATTGAGAAGTAAAACCTCGAATAACTGTGGTTTGGCATAATTAGGCCCGTTGCTCTGGCACGGATACGTCCCACTGATCTTGCCTTTATCTGGCCGATTAACTTGTGATCAGATTCCTACAATGTACCCCCGTGGATAGTCTAACCAGTTAGGAGTCGTTTAGATCTAGGTCAACCCTAATATAGGCTTGATTTTGATTTTTCTTTCTTTTTGTTTGTTTGTTTGCTTTTCTTTTTTTGTTTGTGTTTGTTTTTGAAATGGATTTCAATAACAAATCTTTCAACTCTAATATGAATCCATATTTCACCCTGACCTCATTTGACTTGGATAACTCCAAGCCGGCTATGTACAATTTGAACCAACCAAATGAGCTAGATTGGGTTTATCCGACTTAATATGACCCATACCCTCAATCTTATGAATATAATTTTCAAAATAATTTTCACTCTTCACAGAGTCAATGGGGATTCACCTCCCCTGAATCAAATTTTCAACCACCTTGTCCACAGTTTCAACAATATTCATTCCCTAATCTTTATTCATATACTGCTTTTTCTAAACCATCAATTGAAGAAAAATCAGAGATACAAAAGAGTATAGAAACCATACTTGAGTCCCAACAATGAATTCAGAACATGCTCAATTCACAATCATTCTCATATCAAACTTCATATACTCCTTTTTTAGAACATCCCATTGAAGAAAATTTGATTTAGAAAAGAGTATGGAAGTCTTTCTTAAAACTGAGCAACAATTTCAAAACATGTTGGACTCATCATTGTTGGCCCAAAGGCCCATCACTCTAGTTTTGATGATGATCAACTCATGTAGTTATAGTACAAATGATCTTGTGTTTAATTAGTGACAGATTTATGATCAAGATCTTAGTAGGTGCATAGCTTCAACAAAGGATTTAAAGTCAAGTTTTGGAGCTAGCACGGTTTGATTTAAGAGCTTGTGCATCAAGACCACATCAAGTACTCAAGAGGAGTCTAGCTCTATGGATCGTGTTTGGACCAAGTCAAGAAGATGAGAAGGCTTAAAGTGAAGACTTCAAGAAGATGAAGACTTGAGTCTAGGTTTGTTTTAGAAGATTTTGTTTTTAGATAAAATGTAAAGGATAGAGTAGTTGGTGGATTGCTCAAGTATACCATGCATACACACTCTTGATTTAGTTTGTTTTAGAAAAGAATTTTCAATTTGGAAAATACCGTTTTGATTCTTTTGGTTAAAACATGTAAACTTGAATTTCCTATATTCTTGCCTTTTTAACCAAAACCAATTTTAGAGCTTAATGTCAAAAACATAGATATTTCATCATGTTTGTGTAGTGGATCATATCCATACACTCTATGCTTCAAATGAGTTTAAATATCTTGTTTTTGTATTGAAGAAGTTTTGGAAAATACTGTTTTTCATTTGAGCCAATATTTCCAACTTACAAAAATAGTCCAAATCATTTATAACATGCCTTGATTTTGTGCAAGCATGTTTGTTTATCAAAGTATTTTGGTAAAACTATTTTTGTAGATTTTTCTATATTTTATGGGATTTTATTTGAACCAAAAAGACCAAGATTTTTGTCCCAGTGTTCTGATTTGGCAATAGCCGGTCGACCGACCCGGTCGACTGACGTGCACAGACGTCCACGCCAGTTCTGCAGGAGGGCCGGCCGACTGACCCGGTTGACCGTCCAGAGAGCTCTGCTCTCTGGAAAGGCCCTGGCCGACCGAGCGGTCGACCGGATAGAGAGTTGCTCTCTGTATCCTGGCTCGGTCGACCGACCGGTCGACCGATGGCTCAAACGGTCTGAAATATGACCGTTAGCCGGTCGGCCGGACGGTCGACCGACAGGCCTGACAGACCCCAACGGCTAGTTTTCCAGACTCTATAAAATGGGGCATTTGGGGACTGTTTTGATTAAGATTTTTGGAGACTTTTAGAGCCAGTTTTTCCTACACTTTTCAGAGGTTTTTCTCCACAAAATTTAGAGCCAATACTTCCAATTAAAAGGAGAGTTTATCAAGAGTATTTAAAAGAGATTTCTTGAGTTTTCCTCCACCATCTCTTTCCTTATTTTTCTCACACATACACTTGAGCTATCCATTGCTATTCATCCTATAGGAGTGTTGTAGTGAGATTGTGTGTAGGTGATCAAAGTGTTGTGATCACCAAAGACTTCTTCTTTGTTCCTTTGAGAAGGCGGACGGTTGTGTTCGCATTGTTTCGGGTCCTAGTGGGGACTCGGTGTTTAGAGTTCGGGTGTGAACTTGTTGTTTGAGGTGCGGTCTCCGTGAGCCGGTGGACTTGCGATGTGTACGGACTAGGGAGTCCGAGAGTTGTAGGTGTTGCGGCACCGAGTGATCCGGTGGGATCGATTATAGTGAAAATCCTTCGTGTGTCGAAGGCGGGGATGTAGAGCAAGTGTGCTCGAACCTCGAAACAAATCCCTTGCGTTTACGATTGCTCACTCTCTCTCTCTCTCTCTCTCTTTATCTCTTATTTATATCTTGCATGCTATTACTTGTCTTATCTTTACATGCTTGATATATTGTGTGCTTAATTGTTATACTTGCTTGGGTTTGTTTGCTAACACTTGTATTTAACCAAGAGAGCCAACGCAGCACCTCAACCCTTATCTAGGGGAATCTAGAGGAGTTTGTCTAGAGCCCTTCACGGGGAATTCGGCAACACTCTTGTGTTATACGTGGTGTTTAGTGTAAGAGTTTAGTTTAGGTCATAATAGTTTGTACTTCCGCATTAATGGCATTAAGTGACCATTAGATTAGCCATCACCTATTCACCCCCCCTCTAGGTGATCCTTCAATTGGTATCAGAGCCAAGTGCTCTGAATTTGGGTCTCACAAGCTAGAGTTAAAGATCCTCATTTTTAGGCTAATCAAAATATTTGTACACACACCATGGACTTCATGTCACCACCCATGTTTGACATTCTTAACATCCAAATTTGGAAGGTTAAGATGTCTTTGTACCTCAAGGCCCTAGGCATTCATGTTTACCTTGCCATCACTAATGATTATTGTTTAAATGGCAAGAATATTGAGGCTAATGCAAAAGCCCTAAATGCTTTAAAGTCTACCCAAAATGATGATTATTTATCTAGGGTTTCTAACATTGATTCGGCTTTTGTAGCTTGGAACATCATCACCTCCCTTAGCGAAAAGGATCTATATTATGCCGGGAGCGATTCGGATGTTGGAAGTGACGTCTCCAACAAGTGCTATATGGTCCAAGGGGATAACCCCCTTGAGGTAAACACCGAATCCGAGTTAGATGATGAAGACGTGTCATATGATGAGCTCACTTCATTTTGCCAACAATTACTTGAGAATATGACATGCTTAGAAAAGATAATAAAATTTTGAAAAAGAAATTTGATTGCATGCATAAGGAGAATGATTCATTTAGAACTAAGGTTGCATGCTTAGAAAAAGAAAAAGAAAATTTGAAAAATGAGAATGTTTCCTTGATGTCCAAATTAAATGTTTATGTGAAGGAAACACTAGTTTGAAAAATGAAATTATCTTGGTGGAGAAACAAAAAGATATTGCTTTTCAAGAAAACACTACTTTGAAAAGAAAAATTTTTTAAAAAGAAAAAGAAAAAGAAAATGTTTCTAAAAAGAAGAAAAATAGTTTTATATCTCATCATGCTTTACATGCCACCACAAATGAGATAAATGTTTTGAAAAATAAAATGGATTGTTTGAGCTCCTCTTTGAGCTCATGTGCATTTAATCATAAGAGATTGGAGTCTTTGTTTTCAAAGAAATAAGCTCCACATGTTCATGCACATCATCATGCATATGCACACTTTGCACGCCATGATCACCCTCATACTCATATGCATCCTAAGGTGTACAAATGTACACATTGTGGCCGCAAAGGTCATTTAGCAAAATTTTGTTATGATAAGATAAATGTCTTTAATTTTGCTAATAAAAATGTTTGGGTGCCTTACAAAGCTAACCCCCAAGGACCCAAAAGAAAATGGGTACCAAAACCCCCACCGTGTGTTTTTGATGTAGGTGAGGGCTCTCACACGACGTGAGAGAGATGGTGCCTTGATGGTGGATGCTCATGGCTTGATGGACACATATATAGATGCATCGCTATCAAGGAGTTTTGGTGGGTCACCACCATGTTTGGAGATTTGGAATAGTTCTTTGGTTTGGTAACTATTTCTAAACTCCTAATTTATTTACATGCTTGTTCATATGTCATATTTTTAGCATGTTCATGTTTTATGTATTTTTGTGCTTTATGTGGTAAATACTAGTTTAAATGTAGTTTTTATCAAACTTGTATTTATACATGTACAAATAGTGAGAATAAATTGATTCATATATGTTTGCACTTCATGCTCATTTGTACCCACTATATGCACATGTATAACCTAGTTTTGATGATTTCCTCATTTACACTTATTTTGCCAATTTTCATGTTTTACTTCATGTATATGTAATTTTTGTTTAAATCTAATAAATATACATGTATACCCGTGAGTCTCTTGCCTTCATGCAAATACCTTTAATAGACTCTTTTATGTTTGGGATATGTATGCATATTGTTAGATTTAGATAAATCATACATATACCTAGAAGTTTATTGTTTTTAATGAAAAATGGATTTTCATGTTTTGTTTGATAAAATAAAATGAATAATTTGTTTTGATCGCTTTGAGCCTTAATGACTATTTTAATGAAAATGCTATATACATGATTCTTGTACACTCATACTTCATTTGTTTTGTCATGACTTTGATTCATGAACACTTTTATGAGCTTAATCGATTTTGAGTGTCATCTCTTGTGTATTTAGTATGATTCATGAAATACATATGTTTTGGTTTCATGTTTTTGAAGGATCTTTAACTAGTTTTCAAAAATTAATTTAATAGTTATTTATTCTTCAATGTTTTATGAGTTATACACATGATCCTATTATTGTTTCAATTGGTATCATTGAATCGTTTCAATTGGTATCAATTTGACTCTATTTTTGTATATGCTCATATTTTTGTTTTCTTATATATGTATGTATCAATTTCAATTGGTATAATCATTCTTCATACATATATATGATTGGTTTTGTGCTTAAGTTAAAATCAATTTACATGTTTAAAAGCACAATTTTTGTTTATGCTAAGCTTACTTCAAATTTTTTTTAAGCTTATGCACTATGTTTTAAAATTGGTATCAAAATTAAAAAAAAAATTATGTTTATTTGATATCTCAAAATTTGTTTTAATAAAGAAAAATTAAAATCAAAATTTTTGATTTGTATTGCCTATATGTAAGGAGAGCTTAACATCTCTTCTACATATAGATTCATGTTGAGTGTATTGTATATTGAGGAGCTTGACAACTCTTCTTTATGTGGTACACGTGTGTAGGGGGAGCTTCACATCTCCTCTTATGCATTACATATTATACGTTATATGAATTAGGGCTTATCATTCCTCTTTCATGTAATGTATATGTGTAGGGAAGTTACTTTACCGTCTTCCTCTTCATGAATGTATATCGCATATAACCTTTTATTGACTTATTTGTTTACCCCTTCATTGGTTCCTTATTTCGGACAAAAAGGGAGAGAAAAATTTGATGATTTTGTTTTACTTTAACCCCTTTGTTGATGATTGACAAAAAGAGGGAGAAGTATTTGAGATATATGCATGTTTTCCTTGCTTAAGGGGGAGAAGTACTTGTTTTTGTTGCTTAAGGGGAGTAGTAGTATTTGTGTTTATGCATATATGTTTTCTTTTGCAAATAGGAGAAAAAAAGATTTTGTGATTTTGTTTTATGCTTGATTAGCATGATTACTCCTTCATTTGCATACATGTTTATGAGCCTACATTGCATATTTATTATTTGTTAGTTATGCATGAGTTAAGGGGGAGTTTCTTTGAGGCTTTACTTTAATCCATGCATATATAACTTCATGAGTTTGTCATCATCAAAAAGGGGGAGATTGTTGGCCCAAAGGCCCATCACTCTAGTTTTGATGATGATCAACTCATGTAGTTATAATACAAATGATCTTGTGTTTAATTAGTGACAGATTTATGATCAAGATCTTAGTAGGTGCATAGCTTCAACAAAGGATTTAAAGTCAAGTTTTGGAGCTAGCACGGTTTGATTCAAGAGCTTGTGCATCAAGATCACATCAAGTACTCAAGAGAAGTCTAACTCTATGGATCGTGTTTTGGACCAAGTCAAGAAGATGAGAAGGCTTCAAGTGAAGACTTCAAGAAGATGAAGACTTGAGTCTAGGTTTGTTTTTAGAAATTTGTTTTTAGATAAAATGTAAAGGATAGAGTAGTTGGTGGATTGCTCAAGTATACCATGCACACACATTCTTGATTTAGTTTGTTTTAGAAAAGAATTTTCAATTTGAAAAATACCGTTTTGATTCTTTTGGTTAAAACATGTAAACTTGAATTTCCTATATTCTTGCCTTTTTAACCAAAACCAATTTTAGAGCTTAATGTCAAAAACATAGATATTTCACCATGTTTGTGTAGTGGATCATATCCATAAACTCTATACTTCAAATGAGTTTAAATATCTTGTTTTTGTATTGAAGAAGTTTTGAAAAATACTGTTTTTCATTTGAGCCAATATTTCCAACTTACAAAAATAGTCCAAATCATTTATAACATGCCTTGATTTTGTGCAAGCATGTTTGTTTATCAAAGTATTTTGGTAAAACTATTTTTGTAGATTTTTCTATATTTTATGGATTGGGATTATTTGAACCAAAAAGACCAAGATTTTTGTCCCAGTGTTCTGATTCGACCGACCCGGTCGACCGACGTGCACAGACGTGCACGCCAGTTCTGCAGGAGGCCGACCGACCAGGTTGACCGTCCAGAGAGCTCTGCTCTCTGGAAAGGCCCCTGCCGACCGAGCGGTCGACCGGACAGAGAGTTGCTCTCTGTATCCTGGCTCGGTCGACCGACCGGTCGACCGATGGCTCAAACGGTCTGAAATATGACCGTTGCCGGTCGCCGGACGGTCAACCGACAGGCCTGACAGACCCCAACAGCTAGTTTTCCAGACTCTATAAAATGATGCATTTGGGACTGTTTTGATTAAGATTTTGGAGACTTTTAGAGCCAGTTTTTCCTACACTTTTCAGAGGTTTTTCTCCACAAATTTAGAGCAATACTTCCATTAAAAGGAGAGTTTATCAAGAGTGTTTAAAAAGAGATTTCTTGAGTTTTCCTCCACCATCTCTTTCCCTTGTTTTTCTCACACATACACTTGAGCTATCCATTGCTATTCATCCTATAGGAGTGTTGTAGTGAGATTGTTTTAGATGATCAAAGTGTTGTGATCACCAAAGACTTCTTCTTTGTTCCTTTGAGAAGGCAGACGGTTGTGTTCGCATTGTTTCGGGTCCTAGTGGGGACTCGG